>RJWM01027480.1:0-26710 GCA_004363535.1 Dasyprocta punctata
ATAAGATCTACATGTGGAAAATTGCAAAGTTTGATAAAAGATATTAAAGAAGTTGTAAACAAATGGAGAAATATTCCACATTCATGAACTGGGAGAGTCAATATTGTTAATATGTTTGTTATTCCCAATTTGATCCATGTATTTAGATCAGTTCTAATCACAAACAAAGATAGTCATATTGAAAAACTGATTCTGATTCTAAAGTCCATGTGGAGAGGCAAAATACTCAGCAAAGCCAACACAATACTGAAGATAAAGGGCAAAGTTAGAGGGCTGACATTACTGGAATTCAAGACCTACTCTATAGTTACGTAATTGGGGCAGCATGTCACTGGGAGAAAACAGGTATGTGGAAGAATGTAACAGACTGGATGACTCAGAAATATGACTGTACTAATGGCCAATTTATGTTTGGCAAAGGAATAAAACCAACTCAATGGAGAAAGGACAGTCTTTACAACAAATAGTACTAGAAAAAATCGTACATCTATACGTGAACAAAATGATTCTGGACACAAAATTTTACCCTTCCACAAAAGTAAAAAGCAATTAGGTAAAGTGAAAAGCAATGAAATTTATTGAAGAAGACATAGGAGGAAATCTAGACTTTGTATGTAGTGATGAGTGTTTAAACACACTATCAAATATACAACTCATGAAAGAAAAACTCAATTAAGTGGTAATTTGTTTAAACTAAAAATTTTTTCTTTGCCAAAGACTCCATAAAGAAAATGAAATTAAGGATTAGAGTTATTGATTAAGGGCAGAGAAACTTTCAAGTATATGTAATGCCCAAGATTTGATCCTCAGTACCAAAACTAAACTAAAGCAAAATAAAACAAAGAGATTGGAAGAATATATTTGCAAAACACAAGTCTCAACAGACAGTTATCAAAATATATGAAGAACTTTTATTATTTAGCAATAAGAAAATAATTCTCTTTGAAAAAATCTAAGCAGACATCTCATCAAAGAAGATAAGTATATTTAAACTCTTCAACATCATTTTCATCAAGGAATTAGAAATTAAAACTATGATGAAATAATGATATAAATCTATTAGAATGGTTATATTAAAAACCAAATGCTGATGTAGATGTATCCTGATGAGAATATCTTGGATAACAATCTGGAAATTTCTTGCAAAGCTAAATATACTCTCAGCACATGATTCAGAAATCACATGGATATTTACTGCATTGATCTGAAAACAGGTCCAAACATGAACCTGTGTATGAATGCTTACAGAAGTTTCATTTTCAATCACCAACAATTAGAAGCCATCAAAATATCCTTCAGGAGGGTAACGGATAAATGAACTGTGGTACACCTATACATGGAATGGCATTCATCAATAAAAAGAAAAAGAATGTCATGCCACAAAAATTTGAAGGGGATTTAAATACATGTTGATGGTCACTCTGAAAAGACTGTACACTCTATGAGTAAAATTATTTTGAATATTTGACTTTCTGGAAAATATAAAACTATAGAGATAACAAAAACAACCAGTAGCTATTTGAGGTTTTAGAGAGAGATGAGTAAGAAAATTATAGGGGAGCTTTGGGACACTGGAGATCTGTAAGATGCTGAAATTGTAGACATGGGACATTATACACTTGTCAAAACTCACTGACCCTTACACAAAGAGCTAACCTTAATGTATGCACATCTGTAAAACAACACCATTGAGAAACAACATCTCAGAAAGAAAGGCAAATTATAATAAATGAATTCAATCATACTAGAATTATAAGCATATAATAGGTTATATTAAAAACAAACAAAACAATTTTGATGAAGTGGGTTGTGCGAAAAAGTGCTGACCCTATATAGCTTTGGCAATAAATGGAATCTGTAAGATCAAAAGCAAAAGGACTAAAAGCATACAAGCACTATATCCCATGAGGTTACAGGTTCACGATTTTGGTAATATACAAACACACTGGAGTTGAAGAGATAGGTAAATGGATGGAGGATAGTGAGAGCTAGAGTTCTTACAGTCGGAGTGGGGAAGAGGGTAGAGTTATCTGTACAGTAATGGATTAAAGTTGAACATGACATTATATACTCAGTTTAGTATAACATAATTACAAATGCTTTTATATAGAAATATTTATAAATACATCTAAGTATATAAGTTAGAATACACACATGTATTTCTTTACTCTGTTAATTGAGAGGCACTAAAAGAAGTTACACTCTAGTAGCAATACGCACACCTAGCACCCAACTTCTGGTTTTTAAAATTCCATTGTCCAATTCAGTCTATTTGTAGGATAATAATGGCATTTATAAAATATATTAATTTACAATGTATTATAGGTAGTTAAGTCACAAATATAAAGTTACGTGATGAGTACTTATCCCAGTCCCCTCTGTTTCATTCTCAGGCGATACTGAATAAATATAACGCATTTTATTGTAGCAGCAAACACTTGCTGAACACTTACTATAGTCTACTAGGGACCATTAACAACTTCTCAGTTGTCTCATTTAATAGGTGAGACATTAAATCATGATGTGGCCAGGGTGTCACTTCTAGAAAAGACAGACCTTGGACCTGGGCTTGGGAAGGCTGCGTATCACCAAGGACTCCACAGTCTGCCCCAAACCAAGAGAATAAAATCATCTGGAAAGAAACACAAAAGTATCTAAAACTGAGGGGTTTTGTGCTGCATATGTAAAACGTATAACCCCACCCCTGCCAGCATTACACAGCTCCTGAAGGAGAGGTTTCATCCCTGAAACCAGGGGAAGGAGGCAGCCAGCACTTCCCAGGGTCCCTCAGCCTGTATATATTTCCAGGTAAAACATCATTTGAATTTACTCTCAGGCATCTCAGGAATAATTCACAACTCTGACCCAGGGCTGTTACAGTGTGGCCTATTCTTCTCCACCTGGTGTTCCCAGGAGATCCCTAAATTTAGTTCAGGACCTGGAGTGGCAGAGAGAAGACACGCAATCCTCCAGAGAGATGCTCTAAGTGAGGGCTCTTGCCCTTCTGCCAGTGGGGAAAGTTATGCAAATATTGTACCTCACGGGTCCCTGACCTGGAGGATGAGCCAAACATCTCCTTTCCTTCAGGAGGGAGAAAAGAAGAATCAAGCATCCCTATTTCTTGAGATTCCTCCTCTGTTTACAGCCACAGGCTGCCTTCTCCTTTCACCTGCCTCTTGGAAATGTTGCTTCTCTTGCGGCACAGATAAGACAAATACATATAATTTTATCTGCCTTTAAAAAAATAAGAATAAACTTGAAAAACATGCACATTTTCCTCAAACCTGAATGTTTAAAATGACATATGTTCATGTTGTCTGCTTTCTATTGAATGATCCATAAAGATCTTATCTGTAAAAAGAACGCTTTCAAAAATCTACTAAATTCTAATTACTACACTGTTCAATTAAAAAGAGTCATTAAAATCTAAGACAGAATTGGGCCTTGTAAGAAGAAACAGAATGTTTCAATAGCTTTTATTTGGAGACAGTAACTCAATTTTCTGTTTAGGAAATTAAAGGAAAATCCTGTGTTTATTCTCATTATAGTGATGAAGGGGACAGTACTATAAAGGTTTTTTGTAATCCTAGGCAAGTCATTTTACTTATATGTATTTTGGTTTTCTCTTTTATATGAAAGGAATAATAATAATAATCAAAATAATACTATCTACATTCTGGGTTATTGAGAGGATTGAATAATACTTGTAATTAGTAAGACCAGTATGATTATTATCCATGAGAAAATGAAATTGAGCCAGTCTACTCAAGTACTATACCCAAGTACTACTACCCAAGTGTAATAAGTACTATGCTGAGGCAAGGTCATTCTGTCTTTCCTTTTCTTCTCTGCCCTTTGCACTGATGACTAATTCTGCATTCCCAAAATCTCTCTCTTGAAATATACACTTAAATATGAAAATGTGTAACAAGCATACAGGCTGGAATCCCTCTGGATATTTTTTATGTTCAGTGTGTTTGGGACTTGCTGAAAGACCTTCCTATTATTTTGACAGGTTACTTTTAAAATGTTTATTTATAGACAATGTGAGGTATGTTTAGATTTTAAATGATTATATTGCCTAATTCTAATCTATGTCCTAAGAGGAAGAAGGAGTTACTTATCACTGTTTAAAGGGCCCCCCTCAGAAATTAATGCTTCAAGCATGACTCTACATATTTGAATTATCATTATCAAAATCTAAGATCCTGGAGTTTGTGATTATCTTAAGGAATATCAGAATTTTTTTTCAATTAAAAAGTGAATGTGTTCAAGAAACGTGACTAGCTAGGAGCTGTTCTACAGGTTCCGCTGCCCTTGCACAAACATGGAAGAGGAACCCAATGCAGAGAGTCTGCTAGAGTTCAGGTTTAGAGCCTAAAGCTGAAGTCCCAAGGGCCCAACATTCCCCATTCCACAGGACACCTAGTAACATCACTCAGATAGAAGCTTGGCTACCCTTCACTCAGAAAGTCCTAAAATCAGTTCCCATGAACTTTTCTGCAAGGCCTGATGAAGTAGCAGGTTCAGAATATAAATACTGTCTTTGGTGCCTTTTTGCCAATCATGTTCAGACATTTGCCAGATTCTGGCCTAAGACTTGGTGTCAAAGCAGCATTCCATTCGCAAGCAACATTGTAGGTAAATAAAAAACATAACCTACACCCATTTGTGCTCTATCTGAGGCTACATTTTCCAAATAATCTCACATCTTCTAACCTGCCAAATTGGCTTTGGAACTCTTTACATCAATTTTCTAACTGGTAATTGGCTCCCCAATTGACTAAACCAGAAATACCCAAATTATCCTAGATTATTTGCTAATCACACATGTACAGTGATTAGTACTGTGATTAGCATGGTCTCCAGGGCATATTTTCAATTGCTTCATTGTAAATTGTATGTTACTTCAGACTCCCATCATCTTCCTGGAAAACGAGAAATGCTTTCTTTCTTTATATTTTTTAATTTAAAAAATTTTATTAGAATCTTGGATCTTCCTTAGAAATGTGATGACCAACAGAAATCCTTTATTATTTTCAATAATACCACATGTGTTATTAGTATCATATATAATGTTCACATTCTTTGTGTGGAGTTGGTGCACGTATGTAACACATCTTATTTCCTTTTTTAATGCCTTTTCCCTGCCCTCTCTCCTGCTACCCTCCATCTCTTGACCCCCTTCCCATTTGAGAAAGGTCTATCTCCCTACTTCCTAGCTTCTATTTTGCTCTTTATTTATATGGGTCTATATGGGTTGATCATGTAAGAGTGACTGTGTGGTATTTAAACTTGTCCATCTGATTTATTTCACTAAACATTATGGTGTCAAGATGGATCTATTTCCTACAAATAACTATCTTAGTTACTTTTTTCTCCTTGCTGAAACAAAGTACATGATGCCCCAAATTAAGGAAAGAAAGGTTTATTTAGTTCATGTTTTGTGGAGGTTTCAGTCCATAATCAGCTGGGTGGCATGGCAGAGAACAACAGTTCATGTCTGTGGAAGACACAAAAACAAGAGCAAAGGGAGGGGGAGGAGCAAGCCTCTTTGCCTCCATTATATTGTATGTTGGCTATCTGCGCTAGGGCAGGTGTAGCGCTCACACCAGCTCCCTGTCCTCCTATTGTACAGGCTCAGGATATTTACAAAGTGAGGACCTTGGTCTCCTGCTGAGTCACTTAGTTAAGCTTCTAAATTTCTCAAGTTAATACAATGTATCAACCATTACATAACCCAAGTTTGTCTTTCTTTATAGCACCTAAGTTATGTGAAAATATCACATTTTCTTTATCTATCCTTATCTGCTGATGGACATATAAGCTGCGTCTTAGACTTAGCTATTAATTATGTTGCTATTAACATAGGCATGCATACATAACTGTGGTATGATGGCCTTAACTCTTTTGGACAGACACCTAGAAAGGGAATAGCTGGGTCACATGGAATTTCTACTTTTAGCTTTTTGAGGAACCTGCATAGGGTTTGCACTAGCTTACATTCTTAGTAATGTAGAAAGGCTGATTTTCCCCCTGTAGAAGCCTTGCTAACATTTGTTGTTATTTGATTTCTTGACGATGTTCATTCTTTCCAGAGTAAGATGGAGTCTCAGGGTTCTTCAATTCGCATTTGTGTAATTCCCAGAAACGTTAAGCATTTCTTCATATATTTATTGGCCATTTACAATGGTTCTTCTGAGAAGTATCTATTCTTTTGAGTTGTCCATTTTTGATTGTCTATCATTTGGGAGTGGGAGTCTAATATTTTTGTGTTCTTATATAGTCTAGATATTAGTCCTCTGTCTGAGGAGTAGCTGCCAATTTTTTTCCTATTCTGTAGGTTGTCTTTGCATTCTGTTGGTTGTTTCTTTGGATACACAGAAGTTTTTAATTTTATATAACCCCATTTATTGTTTCTCAGTACTATTCCCTGTTCAACTGGGGTTCTGTTAAGAAAATCCTTGCTTATGCCTATGACCTCAAGAGTTTTAGCCATTTTATTTTTAGCAGATTAAATATTTCCATTTTAACATTTAGTTTTTTTGATCCATTTTAATTTTAGTTTATTACATGATGAGAATCATAGGTCTAAATTAAAGTTTCTGCATGTCGATAGCCAGTTTTCTTAACACTGTTTACTAAAGAGGGTATCTTTTCTCTAACTTTTTTGACACCTCTGTCAAAGATCAAATAGGTAAATGTGCTTGGTGTTGCTTCTTCACCATCTATTCTGCTCCACTGACCCTCATGTCTATTTTTGTGGTCAGTATCATTCTGCTTTTATCACTGTATCATTATAGCTTTGTAATATAATTTCAGTTCTGAGATTGTGATGCCTCTTGCCTTGTTCTTATTCTCCAGGACTGTTTTCACAATTTTGGTTTCATATAGATTTTAAGGTTGTTTTCATCAGTTCTGGGAAGCATGCTGTTGGTATTTTTATTGGAATGGTGTTAGATCTATATACAAATTTTGAAAATATGGCCATTTTGACCAACTGAATCCACCTATCCAGGAACATGGGGTATCTTTCTATTTTCTGGTGTCCTTTTCAATTTTCTTTTTGAGAGTATTATAGTTTTCATGGAAGAGATATTTCACTTTCTTAGGCTAATTCTTAAGTATTTAATTTTTCATGATGCTATTGTGAATGTCGTAGTTTCCTAATTTCTCTAACATTGTGTTTATTGGTATACAAGAACTATATTCATTTTTGTGTGTTGATTTGTGTTCCACTACATGACTGATTTTTTTTTTTGAGACAGAGTCTCACTGTGCTGTTCAGGCTGGCCTTGAGTTCACTTTGCAGCCCAGGCTGGTCTTAAACTCGCAAAGATCCTGCCTTACCCTCCCAAGTGCTGGGATTACAGATGTGTGCCACCACCCCTGGTTGAATTTGTTTATTAATTCTAAGAGTTTTTGGTTGATATTTTGGGATGATACTATGAATTCTTTACATGTATATTGTATGTATACGTATATATATTACTTCTTTTTCTTCAATAACTCTTGCTAATGTTTCAAATACTATGCTGAACAGGAGTGGTAAGAGTGGGCATACTTGTCTTGTGTTTAATTTTAGAGAGAAAGGTTGAAATTTTTCCCCACTTGATGTAATATCAGCAGTAGGTTTGTTATAAATTATATATATTGGATCAAGATAAGATCCTTCTATAGTATTCCTATTTTCTTCAGGAGTTTTATCATGAAAGGATTTTGGATATTGTCAAATGCTTTTTATGCATATATTGAGATGACTATGTAGTTTTTGTCCTTGTTTCTGTTATTGTGATACATTAGATTGCTGATTTGGATATGTGGAACCCCTAAGATGAAGGCTATGTGGTCATGTTGTATGATCTTTTTGATAATTTATTGCATTCTGTTTGCCAGTATCTTGGTGAGGATTTCGGCAAGTATATTCACTGAAGAGTAGTTTGTATTCTTCAAATACTGCATCAATTTCATTGCCTATTACTGAATTATTTGGGGTTTTAAAATCTTTGTTTATTATTCATATATATCTAGAAACCTATCCGTATTTTTTGAATTCTCCAATTTATTAATGCACAAGTTTTTGAAGTAGACATCCAGCTAATCATTTTGATTTCAGCAGTGTCCATTGTAGTTTCACCTTTTTCATTTCTCTTGCTTCAGATTTTTCTCTCCTTTTATTAGTTAGATTGGATAATAGTTTATTTATTTTGTTTATTTTCTTGAAGAACCACCTCTCTGATTCATTGACTCTGTTTGGCTTGGTTTTGGGTGGTTTTTTTGTTTAATTTTATTGCTTTGCGCCCTGATCTTTGTAATTTCCCTCCTTGTAGTAGCTCTGCGTTTCCATTGTTCTTATTTTTCTAGAATTTTGAGGTGCACTGTGGGATTATTTATTCATACTTGCACTGTTTTAGTGATGTGGGCATTCACTTCTATAAACTTCCCTCTTGGAACTGTACTCACTGTGTTTCATAAATTCTGGAATGTTCTACTAGCATTATTTTTTAGCTCTAGAAACTGTCTTATTTCTTCCTTTATTTCTTTTGAAACCCATTGTGTATTTGTTTAGTTTCCATGCATCTGCATAATTTTAGTGTTTTCCTTTTATTGATTTCTAGTTTCATTGTGGTATGATCTAATAATGTGCATGGTATTTCACTTCTTTACATTTAATTAAGCTTGCTTTATTGGCTAGTTCATGGCGTATTTTGGAAAAAGTTCCATGTGTTGTTGAGAAGATTGTGTGCAGTGCATATAGGCTGCAGATACTTATTTAATCCTTTTGTTCAAAAATTTGGTTCAACTCTGATTTTACTTTGTTGATTATTTTATCTAGCTGATACGTCTATTTGTGATAGTGGAGTCTTGGAGGTTCCTCAGTATAATTATCTTTATGTTTATCTGGCCTTTTCTGCCCAGTAATACCTGTGTTATGAGTTTGACTGTGCCATTGTTTGGTGCATTTATGTTACTAATTGTTACACTTTCTTGTCGGATTGTTTCCTTAACTAATACGTAATGATCTTTGCCTTTTAGATCAGTTTTGGCTAGAAGTCCACTTTGTCTGACTATAGGATAGCTATACCTGCTTTTTTCAGGTTCCTATTGGATGGAATATGGTTTTCTATTACTTGACTAAGTCTGTAAATTTATTTTTTGGTTGAATGTGATTCTTATGAACAATATTCCATTTTGTTTCTCAATCTATTCTTCCTGTGTAAGTCTTTTGATTGGGAAGTTGAGGCCATTAACGTTGAGAGTTATTACTGATAGGTATTGACTTTTTCCTGTCATTTAGCACTATTTCTCTGTTGCAATGCCCTATCTTTCCCTTCTATTTAACTGCTCACCCTACCTGGGGTATTTATTCTGTTAGACCTTTTGTCATTGTTAACTTCATAGTCTCTTTCTAGACATCCATCAGATATTTTTGGGGTGCTGGCTTTGTGGACATGAATTTCTTATGTTCTTTCTATCATAGATATATTTCATTTCTCTCTTAATCTTAAGTGATAGTTTTGCAGGATATATCAGTATGAATTGGAAATTGTTTTCTTTTAGGGCTTGAGACAATTCTGACCTTTAAGGTTTGTGTCGAGAAGTTTGTTGGAATACTAATGGGTTTTCCTTTATAATTAACAACTTTGAAGATTCTGTACTTGTGTTGAACATCTGGGATTTTGATTATCATGTGTTGTTGAAAGGTTCTTTGCTAATCATGGGAATTTGGATTTCTACATATATCACTTATATATACATAAAATTATTTCTCCTTATTTTGAAAGTTTTCTGTTAATATTTCAGTAAATAGGTTTTTGTGCCACTCGTGTTTCTTCTGATTTTTCACTAATTCCAATTAATCTTAGTTTTCCTTGTATCATCTAGGAGCTATTGGATTCATTTTTCATGTCCTTTTGTTGTTTTTAAATACAGTGATTCCTCAGTTCATGAGCAATTTTGTTTGCAAATAATTTGGTTCATGAAAGAAGGGTTTGGCAAAATTTTGTTATTGTTTGCAAATTCTGCATTGGGTGACAAACACAACAGTGGCTATCTTTTCTGCCCAAACACAGACATGACCATCTTTTCCTAAATTGCAGAGCAAATAAAATTTGTGAACTGAGGTAGCACTGTATACCTCATTAATAGGTCATCAACAGCAGCCCTGTCATTCTAGTTCTGACACTTTGTCCTAACATTGGTCACTTCAACAGTTCATACTTCAAATAGAATTTTTAATCTGTGGAATTTCTATTTGGAGTATTTCTATGAACTCTTTTTCTATGTTGCTCATTCATATTTTACATCATTTTGTTTATTTTTACTGGTTTTTTATTAGTGTCTCCTGTAGACTTACTGATCATTTTATTTGGCCCAACTTATACCTTCCGCAAGTTTGTTAAATGCCTTTATGATCCGTTTTTTTTTATCTCCCCTAATATTAGTTGAATAACTTGGAAGTGTGGCTTTTGAGTCTCTCTCATTTGATGTCCCATATATCATTTTTGGGGGAGTTAGGAGGTTTTGGAAGCCTTTTGTTGGCTTGTCTTCTCAAATGTAAAGATTGAAGAACAGAGAGGTTGAATAATGAGAGCAGTGTGACACAGCTTGTAGTTAACAGAACTAGGTTCAAACTGTGGCAATTAGGTTCCAGAGTCAGTATTTCTAACCATCACATTCTCATGTTTTGCAACCTTTTTGATAAACAGAAGTAATGATTAACATAATTTGATATTAGGCATTTTACAATTCCGAACCTCATTCTCACCTGTAAAATGGAGGTGATTATGTTTGTCTCCCATGGTTGTGAAGGACAAATGAGATACTTCTAGAAAGAATTTTGCTCTATGCTTTCCTCATTATGTTTTTATATCATGCTTTCCCTACCTTTTTGTAAGCTAGTTTCTAGCACAAGCCTCTTTGTTTTTTTCAAATACATCTCACAAGTACAAAAGCCCCTGTGGATATTTATTTTCACAGACTACTCTCTCTGGATTTTCTATAATATGCCCATGTCTCTCACCATCACTAAGTCTTTTCTTAGATGCCATTTAAGATTCTAGATGAAAAGAACAAATATTCTAGTTGAGGCCAATTTTTTTCCTATATTCTTGAGACTTCTAATCCTACTGGGTATTGTTAATCTTTTCATGCTACCTCTCACCTCTTGGCATATTGTATAACTTATGTACTATGCTTCTCTTGTCTGTGCCCTACTTCCAGCTAGACTGAGTTGCTTGAAAGCAGAGATTTTTATCTGGTTTGTGCAGAGATTTTTATCTGGTTTGTGCAGAGATTTTTGTCTGGTTTGTTCAGAGATTTAGTCCAACTGCCTAAAAGTGTGCTTTGAGGAATGAAGTGCTCAATGAACATTCGTTTTATGTATTTTTATATATGCTGTTCCTTCTTATCCTTTAACCTCAGTTTTTTGTTCCATTCTCTCAAAGAAATTACTCTAGTTGGATCTTAAATGCCCCACAAAGGTCCATGTGCTGAAGGCTTGGTCACCAATCTGTGGCACTAGTGGTAGGTAGTGAAACTTCTTTGAGGTCGGTCCTAGTGAAAGGAAGTGAAGTCAATGGGATGTGATCTTGAAGGAATATTATAACATGGACCCCTTCACTCTTTCTGTTTCCTTGCTATCATGGGGTAAATAGGCCTCTTTTAATATGCATTCTTGTCATGATGGTGTGTGTCATCACAGGCCCAAAGCTACAGGACAAGTAGGCATTGACTGAAACTCTTCAAACCACGAGCCAAAATAAACCAAGTGTCCATTTGTCTCAGGTATTTTGTCATAGCAGAAAGCTAACTAACATAGAAAACTTCTCTGACAACCCTACACTATTCTCACTTTAAGATGATAATCCTCTTGTACTATTTTCTTCTGAATAAGTACAATTCATCAATGTTTATGTTTGTCAACACTTGATTAATGTGTGCTTATCCAGCATGTGATATTGTCCATGAGGTCGGGAATTGTTTTGCTCACCATTTTATTCCCAAGCCAAGCACAGTGGCGGTAGGTGACAGACTTTAAATACAGATGAATAATGAATGTCTGAATATGGGAATGAGGAACCTGTTTTTCTTTTAGCATGTGATAGATGAATAAGGGCTCCATGAACTGCCTCATGAGTATTATACAGTCATTTGCCACTTTAATTTACTTAGCAAGTTTGCATAGTAGGATGGCCAATTTTATGTCTGCTTACTGGGCCACGTGGCTCCCAGGAATACAGTTGTACTTTTTTTTTTTTTTTTTTTTACATGTTTCCATGAGGGTGTCTTTGGATGAGATTTTCAAGTTAAATTAGTAGGTTGGGTAAAGAAGATTGCCATACGTAATGTACCCTGATCTAACTCATTCAGGGCCTGAAGAAAGTTAAAAGTCTGACTTTCATAAGTAAAGCTGAAGGAAGTCCTCCTGCTTATCTTTAATTTGGTACACTGGTTTATTTTTCATACCTTTGGACTCAAACTGAAACACTGACTCTTTCTGGGTCTCCAGCCTACTGTGTTTCAGACCAGACTTGCAACATCAATTCTCCTGGCCTCCAGCTTGTTTTGTAAAAATTTAGGAATCTGTCAGTTTCTATTGGCTCACTAAAAGTAGCCAATTCTTTGTAATCTTTCTCCCCTCATCTGTGTGTGCACACAGGGGTGCCTGGGTGTTTGTGTGCAAATGTGTGTATGTATCCATATCATTCTATTTTTCTTGGAAACCTTGATTAATACTTGATCATAACTTTGGAGCACAGGTAGGTCAAATGGTTTTATATAAAGTCACACATCTTCAGTGACACCAAACCAGACATGGAACCTAAATTTTCTAACTCTACAAAGTCATGTTTTGGTGTTTGCTTGCTTATTACATTTTGACATTTAGTAGAATTTGTCCTAGCACTAGTTTGGAGGATAGCATATCCCTGGTATTGAGATACCTGGATGCCCTTTATAAAGGTCATGTACTCCATAGCATAAAGATTTCCTTGGGATCAGACTGTGAAATCATCTTCAACCAACTCCTCTGGTCCTGCTTCTGTCCTTCCACAATTTATCTCTGTCCTTTCCTCTAAATCCAGGGTTGCAGTTTTTCTTTTCAGAAAATATATTATTTGCCCTCAGACTGTGGGAGAAGGACAAATGGCCAACACCTTTCTAGTCATTATTGTTACTACTTGCAGCTATTAGGTAAGAATGTAAATACATGTATAATTTAAATTTGATGATATACAAAGTACAAACTATACACGGAAGGCACAGGCAAGAAAAAGAAGTAACATATATGTGAGTGCATATTTCAAATTTAACATTGGATATGTGAAATGTAAAACATATTATAAGTCAAATCTTTGAATTCTCCCTTATAGGATCAACAAAAATTTCACCTCCTATGAGAAACTTTATAAACTTGCTCCCCAGAAGAAGCTATCTTTTTTGCTTTTGTGTCCCTTCCTCTATGGAAAAATATAATTTTCTTATTCCAGTTATCAAACCATTATGAATATATATCTACATGTAATTCTTTTTCCTGGATTGCTGGTTTTGTTTTTGCTTTTTTATCCTTGTAGCTCAAACTCTGTTTACAGTACCTACTCTATTCTAATTACTCTGGAAAGTCTGATGTGTATCTTCCAACTCCCCCTACCTCCACTGAACCAGGAAAACTTCCTTTTCAAGGAGATTGCACAGAATAAAAAGAGGAGCTATTCATTAGGCAGAACATTTTCTGCCAGTAAACTGACATAATTTTAACCAAAAATAACTAGACATTTGTCATTTTTTGCAGTTTCCTTGGTGGTGCTGAGGGAAAGAGGGCACAGCTCTTTAGACCCTGTCCTGGGTAAATAAGAGAAGAAAATTGCAACTACCCCAGCTTATGCTAAAACTTCAGCTAAAAATTGCCTACCAAGGTACAACTACCCAAGCTTATGCTAAAACTTAAGCTAATGCCATTCAAGAAGAAAAGGTTGCTGATGAATTTCTGTTACCCAATTCATGCACAGAGAAATAAAGAACAGAAGCCAGTATAATTAGCAAGCAGTTCTTCCAGCAACAGGATTTACACCTGAACATAAACATGTTCACTGAGGTTAGGAAGAACATTTGCTAAGGCAAACACTTTTTGAAAATTTGTAAAGCTAATGATCTTGCACTGACAGCATAACCTTGAGCTTATTGCCAAGCAGCATGACAAGTGTAAACACTTAATGGAGGAAAACAAGCAACAATAATGGTCCTTCTTGCAACCCCCAGGTCAGTGACTCTTGAGTGCTTCTGAGGTCAGTGGACACACTTTTCTAGTTGCTGATAATTTTTATGCAGTTTTATGATCTCAGTTGATATGGATGAACAATACTTCATCAGTCAGAGCAGGATGCAATAATTACTTCTTGTCCTCCAATTTCTTATCCTCAGAAGTGGAAATAATCAACCATGGGCTATAGTAGGGGAAATTCATTATTTTGAAATATAGCCAAAGCTATAGGTAAAATCATTAAACTTGACTCTTGGATCAGGGAAAATTTTGGAATTTATCTTGTACAGGGTGGGGAACTGGCACCATATGGCTTTTAGATGAACACACAGTCAACTTTACATCAGTTAAGATTACAATAACTAAATCTTTATTAACCAAGAGGCAACACAATGAAAGAAATACAAGGTAGGGCCTTTTGAACCAGTGTCCCAATGGAGTACCAGATACTATTTATGTAAGGATGAGTGCTTTTCTTTTGTTGCAACAATAGTGCCCTTTCAGCAATTTCTAAACACTTTATAACTACATTTCCCTTCACAATAGCATCCAAGAAAATGAAATATTTAGGAATCAATCTAACAAAGGAAGTAAAAGATTTATACACTGAAAATTACAATACTCTGAAAAAAAATCAAAGAGAGTTTCAGAAAATGGAAAGATATTCCTTGTTCATGGATAGGAAAAATCAACATTATGAAAATGGCCATACTCCCACAATTATCATGCAGATTTAATGAAACTCTGATTAAAAAAATACCACAAACATACCTTATAGAATGAGTCAAAACATTCCAAAAATTCATCTGGAAACATAAGAGACCTAGAATAACAAAGGTAGTTCTGGGCAACAATGACAAGGCAGGAGGCGTCATAATCCCTCACTTGAAAGGTAAAAATCAGCATGGTACTGATAAAAAAATAGACCTGAGAATCAGTGGAACAGATTATAAGATGCAGAAACAACTACAAACACACTCAGTCATATGTTCACTGGAAGAAACATAGCCTCTTTCATTAATGGTGCTGGAAAACTGGTTTTCCACATGCCAGAGACTTAAACTAGACCCTTGCCTATCACCATGTATGAAACTAAAGTCAAAATGGATCAAAGATCTTAATATTAAAACAGAAACACTAGCTCTACTGGAAGAGAAAGTAGGTAGAAATCTTGAAGACATAGGAGAAGACAGAGACTTTGTGAACAAAACCTAAATTGCACAGGAAGTACTGCAAAGAACCATCAACTGGGATCTCATTTTATTAAAAAGTTTTTGCACATCAAAAGAAATCACTAACAGAGTGAAGAGACAACACACAGAATGGGAAAAAATTTTTAGCCAATTCTCCCTTAGACATAGGGTTTAAAATATTGAAAAAAATCAGACCCCTCAAATTCAAAGACCCAACCCAAAATTAGGCATCTGAGATGAAAACACACTTTTCAGATGAAGAAGTACAAATGGCAAATAAATATATGAAAAAATGTTCAACATCACTGGTCATTCAAGAAGTGCAAATTAAAACAACACTGAGATTTCATCTCATTCCAGAAAGAATGGCTGTCATCAAGAAATCAGCCAATAACAAATGCTGGTGGGGCTGTGGGGGAAAAGGAACCCTTCTCCACTGTTCATGGGAGTTTAGATTGGTTCAACAACTGTGGAAATCAGACTGAAGATTCCTCAAAAACTAGGGCTGGAGATCCATTCAATTCAGCTATTCCCCTTCTGGATATTTTCCCAGAAGAATTGAAAGCATCATACCACAGCGACATATGTGTACCTATGTTCACAGCAGCACAATTTGTAATAGCTGAATCTTGGAAACAAACGAAATACTCATCAACCACGGAATGGATAAAAAAGATGTAGTACTTTCATACAATGGAGCATTATTCAGCTACAAAGAAGGATAAACTCGAAGCTTTTATAGGTAAACAGGTGCAACTTGAGACCATACTCATAAGTAAGATAAATCAGACTTGCATGTGTAAACATCATATTGTTTCTGCAGTGTAAAAAACTGAAAGAGTAAATAAGATCCAAAATGCACAATAGACATTGTGAAAGTGAAAGGGGAAAAAACGGTTTAAAGGGAAAGAACAACTGGCATGGGGGAAAGGAGAAAATAAGGGAAAAGACTGTATATATATATACATATACACACACACACATATAGATATATAGATATATACACACACATATAGATACACACACACACACACACATATATATATACCCAAGATAGATAATTGTACTACTAATCTCTGTTAGCTCATCAAAAAGAATAGTTTGTGCTTTCATTGTTTGATCATTTTTTCATGCCTATATCTTGTAATCTAAGCAACTACTTTGAAGATAACAATAGTCAATACATTAACCATAGTTAATCTGCTATTATTACAAATTGTTTTTATTCTTTTTTCATTTAAAAAATGTCTACCTTTTCCAGAAAAAAAGAAAGAAAGAGAGAAAGTGCTTGGGTATAAATCATATTTTCTAATCTCAAACAAGCTAAACAATCACCATAAAATTCAGGCTGCCTTATCACAGAAAACAGTGAATAATAATTCAGTGTCCATAGTAATGTTAGGAGGATAAAATAAGATTATATATGTGGAAATGACTTGGTCAGTGCCTACAACAAAGTGGTCAATAAATATTTAAGGCATATGAAACAACAAAAGCATTCATTTATGCTATAAACTAGACAATTTCCAACACTGCAGTATTTTTCTTTCATTTATTGCCTCCCCCAGCATCTAAGTCTTTCCTCATATTGCAGGAAAGTCCAAGTGGATACGTGTGATGAAGCATCTGTTTTTATTCTTATGAATGCCAAAATAGGGGAAATACAACCTCTAATTATTTCAGGGAAACATGAACCAGGCATACTATCGTATTACAAATGTCCCTTACTTATCACATTTGTTGTTTGTCCTTTCCCTCCTGCCATGACATTCATACAGGTAAGCATCTTTATTTGATTTGTTAATATACCCACAGCATGCAGAACACTGCTTAAAACAAAAGGATGTATATAATTTATCTCAAAAAATATCGAGTTATGAACAAATAATGCCAAAATTAAAAAGGAGTTTAAATTCACTCTGGCTGGTGGACCGTAGTGGTCAAGGTGTTCAGGTGAAGTTCTCCTAAGGCGTGTGAGTAGAGCCACTAAGCACGCCAGAGTAAGCAGCTTGCCTCCAAAGCTTTCTTGATTCCTGCCTGTTGGCCAATGCTGCTTTTGCAGATTCTTCCAAGTCTTGTGAGCTACCCAATACTATTTCTATAACTCCACTTATGGCTTAAAATAAATGTGGTTTGCATCGCTTGTAACTCTGTGACTGGTAATGGATCTGTGCTTGTGTGGTGCCTATAGAAGAGTTATGACTGAAATCAAAGTTAGTGGGAACATTATGACAGATGAAATACCATTTTGATGGGGTCAAATAAGACTTGATCTAACCACTTATATACTTAATCTTCAGCTAAACAACTGTGATGAAAATTAACTGCATTAAATCCATGCTTCTCTAGCTCCAATAGTAATAAATTCAAAAATCATACAAACATCAATCCTGATTCATTTGGCAATTCTCTAAGCCAGAGATAATTCTAGCCTTTGAAATTGTGGTATTTGTGAAGGCAATTATTTTTTTCAGCTCTCAAAAGCACTAAATTTAAAATATTCTGTATTAGCTTTTCATAGCTGAGACACAATAATTGACATCCACAATTTATTTTTTTTTAATTTTTTTTTTTTTTTTTGCGGCACCGGGGATTGAACTCACAGCCTTGTGCCTGCCAGGGCAGGCGCTTAAGCCACTGAGCCAAACTCCCAGCCCTGGTTTTTTGAGGCAGGGTCGCACTATGTAGCTCAGGTCGGCCTTGCGCCGCGTTGTAGCCCAAGCCGGCCTCGAACTCACAACGCTCCGCCTACCTCAGCCTCCCGAGTGCTGGGATTAAAGGCGTGCGCCGCCATGCCCGGCGACATCCACAATTTAAAGAAGGAGAGGTTTAATTTAGATCAAAGTTTCAAGAGATTGGGTAACAGACTCCATGGTGGAAACTTCGTGGTGGATCAAAGCTCCTTAGTTCATGGATGCTGGGAAGCAGAGCAGGGGAACAGTTCTAACAGTTCTAGAGAGGAACAGACTAGGTACCACATACAGTTCCCAAGATCATCGCTCCAAGATTCACTCGTACACAACCAGGAAAATTCATTACTAACCTACTATGTGTTTCTTTATCCAATGAAGTCAACAAATTAAGATTAACACTTACAATCCACCTTCTGTCAAATTCATATCCAAACACTTCTCCTTAAATCACACTTAATCCTTAAATAATAGCAAATTCATAATTCTACTTAACAAAATAAGCTATCCAGTGCATAACCAGAAATATAATAACCCCTCCTTCAAAGTGTTAACAGTTCCAGCATTTTTAAAAACTTCAAATCCAAGTTTCTTCTGAGGCAAACTCTGGCCTGTGAACCTTTGCAAAAATAAAAAATAAATTACATAATCTCAGGGCACAATGACATAGGGTAAACATTCCACTTCTAAAAGAAGGGGATAGGGGAATAGAAAAGAATTGAACCAAAACAAGACCGAAATCCAGAAATATGGAGACCAAAAAGAGACCTAGGGAGAGGTTAGAGAGGAAAGAATGAAAATTATCAGGCAATGTATTTTGTATATGTACTGATTCTCCAAGATCAGTGTAATTATTATGCATCGCAAATATATGCCAACAATAGAAAAAAGTTTCAAAAATAAAATACAACTTTCAAAAAATGGAAAAGTAAGTAGCAATTGGAGAAAATATTTGCAATTTCTAAGAAAAGAACTTTTATGAACTATATAAATAATATATAATCAAATTTGTCATGTGAGAATAAGAGAAAGATCAAAGATGACCCCAAAGATCTGCTCTTACAAAGTGAAATATTATGAATCTATAATTCAGAGAAAAAGACTACGGTTGAGACATAAAAGATGGGCATGGGTATAAATGAGACCATGCATGAGATGAGATGAGCTCACCAAGTGAAGAGAAAACAATATGTGCACTGAATCTGGATAGACTTTAAAAGGTAGGAGATTAGGTAGAACCAGTGAAGTAGACTTGACATAAGTGGCCAGTGAGGTAAGATGATTAAACGAGGAGTGGTGTAGAAGGCAAACCAGAAAATCCTTTCAAAGAAGGAGTGATCAAGGTTGTGAAAATAATTTTTTATATTAGGACTTACTAATGTATGTTGTTGACATAACTTAGTGAACAGAGGATGTCAAGAAACAAAATTGCTGGGTGAGGCCCTTGAAGATATGAGTAAAAAATTCAACCCATAGGTAAGAGAAAGGACTCATATTTACAGGAACCGACAAGTGGGCAGTGCATGTATTTAGATCTAGTGAAGTAGGTAGATGCGGTGTGAGCTTGTTGAAACTCTCATTGGTCTTCTTTTTTCAATGAAAGATAAAGCAAGGTCATCCACTCAGAAGGAAGAAAAGCACTAGAGGTTTGAAGAGACAGGATAAATTGTGACATTAATCATCCAGAAGATGGGAGAAAGTCTGTATTAGGAAAAATGTCAGATTGGAAGGTAACGCACAGGTACATTTGGGATTTACAGGGAGACTAATAAATATATTTTCGTTTGTGTGAGGATGGGCAAAGAAGAGGCAGAGAGAGAGAGTTAAATAAGGATTTTCCAGACAAGCATGTAAGGAGAGAAAGCATGAAAGAAAGAAAACATGGGGGAGCCTGTTAAATTGGTGTAATATGGAAACGTTGAAGGGATTAGAAACAGGAACTCTGAGGTCGAGTGTAAGAGCAATCATCTGAGTATGTGTCTTTGCAAACAGGGTCAATATTTTTGAAATTCAGAAAGCAGAGAGAGCAGAGGAGAATGTTTTAAATTTACATCATGCAAATTCTGATTTAATACTGACGTGTATTAGAGTTTGCTAGAAAAAGAATATCTTAAATATTGAAGAGAATGAGATTATTATTGTAGAGATTAAGGAACAGAGAAACCATGACATTGGGGGTATCATCTAAAAAGGGCAATGAAACTATGAATTTAGGGTTAGGAAGAAGAAATTCACCCCAGTTTGATCGAGAATTTTCTGGTTTTAGCAATAAAAGTCTGTGTGCCAAAAAGCTTCTGAGCTTCAGAGGAGTAGGGATGCCTTTCTGGGGACTGTACCTCAGGCTTGTGTAAAGTACAGCTGGGGGTAATACAGTGAGCTATATGCTAAATCTTCAAGAAATGAGGGCAAACAGAAAACATAGAACTCCAAAAATAGAAAGTTGCTGGGTGTTATTTTGAGTATTTACTAAAGTGAAAAATAGGAAGAAAAAAACCTTGAAAAATAACTTGAAAAGAGCAAAGAGTCAGTCTTTCTCTAGTCTGGGAAGGCATCTTGGGAGATGGAGAATTGAGAAAAAATCCAAGTACCCTCAGAACATGAAGCCCAAGAGAGAAAGAATGGAGGGAATTTATAATTTACTGATGCTTGGCTGTAAACATCAAACAGAATAATAATTCAAGTAAGGGTTGGAAATGTAAATATAGTCCAATAGTAGAGAAGTTTAAAAAAAGGAATTCAAAAAATACATAACAAAATATTAAGTAAAACTCAGAGATAAGAGGTATACAATATTATTGTAGTAAAATACAAGTTACCGAAACTAACCTCTTTGAAGGGTAAGACAAAACAATATGTAAATGATCAGTTACTGTGGAGGAATTTAGAAAATAAATAGACATCATTAAGAAATGACCAGGCACAAGTGATAACAAAAGTAACATTTTTTCCTTAATTTAAAGATGATATATTTTTTCAGAAGTATTGCAATTTTAGGGAAAAACAGCAAGTTTCTTAGTTTCATTAGTTTTATGAAATTGGTAAGAAGTTTAAACTAATGTTATCATGTATATAGATTAAAAATATATAAATACAATATTACAGAACAGAATCCATCACCATGCCTCTAAAATAATTCAATACAAATAAATATGATTTATTCTTGGAATACAAAGATGACTTCACATTAGAAAATCTCTTAAAATGGTATGTCTTTGTTTTCCACAGTTCTTCATATAAATTAAATTATTTATCTGTGTCTTTCAGGGGGTTAACTTTGGTTATTTTGTACTCCATATTTTACTGCAATTATTTTCTCTGAACTTTACTTAGTTCCCTTTTATAGTTCTTTAAGACTTGAATTAATGATCTACCTGCCTCAGTACAAAAACTACAGAAATCAGTCTGGAGATTCCTCAAAAAAATGAAATTAGAAATTTCACTCAACCCAGGCATACCTCTTCTGGATATCTTCCCAAAACACTTAAAGTCATAATATTACACTGATACAGAATATTCATGTTTATTAGCATCACAATTCACAATAATTAAATTATGAAAGCAACCCTTACGTGCTATCAACAGATAAATGGATAAAGAAAATATACTAAATATATACACAATGAAGTGCTACTCCATCATAAAAAGAGGTTCAATTTGGGTCCACTTTTAGAAAAGTTGTTGGCTTTTGAGACCATAAAGGAAAGTACAATAAGTCAGACACAGAAGGTTAAATATCACACGGTTTTTTTATATGAGAAACCCAAAATATAAAGAGCAAAATAAAAGAGAGCTGATGGGAAACAGAGACACACTTTGTGGAGACAGAAAAGGGAAAATAGGTGAAGAAAGAGAAGTAAAGGTGATCATGTTGAGATGTATGTATGTACCTGTTCTCCAAGATGAATGCAAGTATTATGTACACTTTTGGAATCTTATACCAGAAAGAAAGAAAAAAAGAAAGAAAGAAAGAAAGAAAGAAAGAAAGAAAGAAAGAAAGAAAAGAGAAAGAAAGAAAGAAAGGAGAAAGAAAGAAAGAAGAAAAAAAGGAAGAAAGAAGAAAGAAGGAAAGAAAGAAAAGAGAGAGGGAGAGAAAGAGAGCAAGCTTTTCTTTCATATATTTATTTTTCTCTTTGGAATTGCCCTTATCTGTAAGTCTCTTAGACCAGCTTTCTATATCTTTTTTGTATTCTCCGGTGGTTTCTATTTATTTATATTCATTTTCTGTATGTTTCAAAGTACCTCTTCTAGATAATCTTTTAGACTTCAATTATCAATACCACTGGTGACAATTCTTTTCTTTTTTCACATATCAAATATTTTAAGTTAAACATTCCCCATAGAGGAATGACTCTATTTTATTGTCCACATGTAGGTATTTTTCTCTACTGGGGCTTCAAATGAGCTTCTGATGCACTCCAAGTAGCAGCATTCCCTTGTGTGTTGGTGAGACTATAGCAGTTTCTGTTCCTGTGGGCTAATTTAAAGTCATCAGTTTCCTACTGGGTGCCAAGAAACACACTACTCTGTTTCTTAACAAGTTTTGAAGAATACCAGTTTCCCCACTGCATGAGTAGAGAATGCTCAGCTCACTAGAGAACCCCTCTGGCATACATACCTTGGGAGGTAAAGATGCCAGCAGGTCCTCAAAAGAATAGCCTGGCAGAATGGTACCACTGTTGGTTTTGTTTTGTATATATATATATATATATATATATATATATATATATGCACACACACATATATATGTATATATGTATATATATATGAAAAGTATTTGTAGTTGATAGACTGATTATTTCCACATCTTCCCCTTCCCGTTCTTAGATTAAAATTTAAGAAACATTTAATGATCTTTTAACTTGAGTCAAGCAAATTTACACATTTTCATGTAGACTATTTTAATTCTATAAATGAAGATCTAGGAGCACACATCTACAGCTAAGTTAAATGTTGCTCAGAGACTATAATCAACTTTTACAATGTCTCCAAACATTGTAGAACCAGGATTCAAATAATCTTTTGCCTTTAGTTCCAGTGTGTTTTCCACTGCAGATTGCTCTTACAATGCAATATCATTCCTTCTTCTTTGCACAGTTTCAACTCAAGAGCTGTCCATTCTAACAGCATCCATCTTTTGCAAGTCATTGTATGTTTAAAAACCCATGTGATAAATTAATGCTTGAGTTTAATTATGAAAATATTCCTCTACTGAAAAATTTGAATTATTTCTTCTTCCAGAAAGTCAGTGATGCACAACTCTCTTGTCCTCCCTATTCTCCACTGGCAGAAATTTAATTCAGTCAAATATCATAATCAAATCATTTTGGGTAACCTGTATCAGTGGATTGCTTGTCTTCTTGAAGGTAAGGGATTGTCTTCTCTTTATAAGACTTTGTTCCTTAAAAATATCAACAAATAATTTCACCAGACTGAGGGTTGGCTCAATGGTAGAGCACTTACAAGGGCAAGTTTCAAGCTTCAATACCGATTAGCACTTATAATTACCAATTAGTATTCTGAATAAGTAAATAAAATAAACTGATAGTGAATAAAAATAATAACTTCTAACACTTTTTGAGCCGGGCGTGGTGGCGCATGCCTTTAATACCAGCACTCCGGAGGCTGAGGTAGGAGGAGCGTTGTGAGTTCAAGGCCGGCTTGGGCTACAACGTGAGTGCAAGGCCAGCCTGAGCTACATAGTGTGACCCTGACTCAAAAAACCAGGGCTGTGAGTTTGGCTCAGTGGCTTAAGCACCTGCCTGGCAGGCGCGAGGTTGTGAGTTCAATCCCTGGTGCTGAAAAAACAAAACAAAAAAACAAAACACTTTTCAGTGGGTATTATTGAGTCCTGAATCTCAGTAGAGAACCACTGGGTTAGTAGATTTATTGGGGATGAATAAAAAGACAGCCAGAGCCCAGCTTCCAGATGAAAAATGGGCCAATGCCATCCCCCTGTCACAACCTCCTGGACTCTGAGGCAAATCAGGGCCTTGTGCTGCATGCAGGGTGGCCACCAACCTGCGTCAGGAGTCCTTCCTTGATCACTTGGATGGCAACTATGACATGTCACCCAAGACCATGTCCTGTAACTCATGGATCACCAGTGAAGCACACACAGAGGATCTCATTGTAATGCCCTTTGCCCAGGTCCTGGCCAGTCTCCGCAGTATCTGAAGCAACTGCTAACTCCTGACCCATGTGTCAATTCCTAGCCACAAGTGGTCCCCACTGGGAGGCCCTACCTCCAACCCCATCTGCAAGACCATGCTATCAGAGGACAGACAGCAGCTGGCCCAGGAGGCCGTGGAGGAGCTGAACTGGTGCCTGAGCAGCTGCAGACCATGCAGAACTATTACTCTGTCAGTTAGATGGATGCTGAACCGTGAGCTCAGACACCTGTCAGAAATGAACAGGTTGGGAAACCAGGTCCCAGAGCACATTTCCACAACATTCCCACACAGATAAAAGAGTAGGTCAAGGGATATCTTTTAGAAAAACAATTTCCACTGGCAGTACATGTCAGTTACAGAATATATTGCAAAACTTGCTGACTCATGTGATTTATTCAATCTGCTTAAGGAACTCAATCTGCCACTTTAGGGGAGAACAACTGAGTTCAAGTCAGCAGATAAAGTGGCTGCATTCAAAGACAAATTGGAATTATGGGAGTGATGAGTGAACACTGGAATTTTTGACTTGTTTTAAACATTAGCAGAGATTTTGAAGAAGACTGAGCCAAAGCTTTCTTTCTCCCAGAAGGTAGATGACAACCTATCTCAGCTTTAAAGAGTTTGAACATTACTTCCTAATCCCATACTGAGAAAGAATGGCTCTGTGACCCACTTGTGAATGAAACAGATGAAGGACTCTGTCTGTGGTAGAAGAGAATCTACTGCTTAAGATCCTAAATGATGGTAACCTTAGTAGAATATTTGAAACAACTTCAAATCTTCATATGTTTTGAATTAAAGTCAAAGTAGAATATCCTGAGACTGCCACAAAAGCACTGAAAAGCTTGCTTACATTTGCAACACTTACCTTTGTGAAGGAGGGTTTTCTGCAGTGATAGCAACTAAAAGAAGATTATGAGTAAACTAGACATAAGCAAGACATTTCGGTTGTCACTGTCTCCCATTACCCTCAGATATCTAGTTGTAGAAAAAGAAGTTTGGGGCTCTCCATGATTCTACATTAGGGTGAATTGTATAATTATTTCATTATATTTTACAGCACAACAATAACAGAAATAAAGTGTACAATAAAGTGTAAAGTGAACCATCCCCAAACTACCCTACCCCATCTGTGGAAAATTTGTCTTTAACAAAGCTGTTCCCTGACAAAAAGTTTGGAGACTTCTACCACAGGTATATTTACCACCTATTAGAATCTTTTATTAGATTCTGGAGCAATTATCACTCATTGTCCTCAAATGCCCAGTCATGTAATTGCTTATCTGAAATAGATTCTCAGGCTCTGAGATTTGCATACAGCAGATGCGATGGAGAAGGCATGGTTCAGCTCTATACCTATAAGGGGTGACAGAGGTGGGATGGGCAGGAGGCATAAAACTGATGCAGTTGGAATATGACTTGATCCTCTATTAGCCCAGGAACTGAAAGGCCCTTCAAGAGTTGCTCCAAATGAAGAAAAGGAACTGAAATCTATGGGAAGGGAACATGACATTAAAGGGTGGGAAAGGGCGAGTGATAAGAGAATGAGCTACTAATCAATTTAAAAAGAACTTCCTTTTTTAGTGGGGAGGTATCCTTGACTCTCTTTTTTTCAATGGCAATTCACCACATCATATCCCTCAGTTACATTTTTTTACTGCAGAAAATAAGAAATACATTATTAGATGAATGTTAACATTCCTTAAACCTCAATTCCTTAAATAGAAAAGTTCTCAAAACAGACACCAAATTCAAAAGGGACCATTAGTCAAAGATCATGTTTTCTATATTAATGGAAACATCATTCACTCTAACAATGAGCCAAACAGCACGTTCACCTCAACCCATCACCAAATGTTTGAAATTATTGCCTCTGCCTTCTCTAATTGGACCATTGGGGACCTAAATAAGTAACACATTCATTTCAAAACTTGGAGGGGAAGCTAGTCCTCAAAAACCAGGATTGTGCTTTCTGTCAAGATTTGCTCATCACTTCAAATGAAAAAGGTCCACACTCCAGCCTTGATGCCTGCATTGGCACACATTACACTACAG
Source organism: Dasyprocta punctata (assembly GCA_004363535.1). Taxonomy (NCBI): domain Eukaryota; kingdom Metazoa; phylum Chordata; class Mammalia; order Rodentia; family Dasyproctidae; genus Dasyprocta; species Dasyprocta punctata. The sequence goes on from RJWM01027480.1 coordinate 26,369, forward strand.
AAAGCGATATTAGAACATAATTATTTTCTGCACAGCACATCTAACACGGATTCACTTAAAATTTACTCAAATGATTTTTGGTAGTAGTACTTTGTAATTAAAATGTTTTCAAATCTAGGACTCACTGTGAGTTTGAGCAAATCCCTTTCTACCTTATCATCTCAGGATTTCCATCTACAGAGGCACTAGGGGAAAGGAATGGCACAAAAACCTATTTTATACAACAGTAGCTTTGTTCTGAAAAGTGTTTTAAACAAACAAAAACACAAAGACATTCAAAATTCCAATGTATAGTGAAGTGAATATATGATGTTCTCAAAGGCAAGATGGGATGACACAGGC
>RJWM01027481.1:0-26756 GCA_004363535.1 Dasyprocta punctata
AAATTTACAACGCTCCTCCTACCTCAGCCTCCCTACCTCAGCCTCCTGAGTGCTGGGATTAAAGGCATGTACCACCACACCCGGTTTCTGCCTCCTGCTTTTAAAAATATTTCATTCAAATGTAAATTCAGCAAGTCTCACGGTGCTTCATTGTTGACTGGTAGTCCTTTCTCATTCAGTTCTTGTTCAGAAACTGTTGGGTTTATGAAGTCTTTTAAGACCCTTCTCAGAAGAACAAGAGCTTTGACTAGCACAGGGAGATACCCTTTTTCAAGGTTAACTTTTCCTTTTGAAAGTATATTTTAGGCTGCAGTTTGCCCTTCTAAAAGAACCTTTTTTAATAGAGCATATTAATAGAATATATTGTTTAGTTGCCTTGGAATTAACTCTGTAAAATATTAATGAATGTATTAAGGCTTGAAAAACCCAGTGGTGTGCATATAACTTATCAAGCTTTCAGTAGCTTCAAGAGAGTAGCAAGGAATCAAAGCAAATTTTTGAAGAAAAACTGTTCTTCACGGCTGGCTGCCTTGGTAGGTATAAAATTTTAATATTTGTACAAAAGGCTGTGTTGCTCTCAGCAGAGGCTCTGAAACCCATCTGGATACCTTAGGAGGGTAGGAGCCAGGATAGAGTGTGTGGAAGACTGACTCAGCAAAACTGCTCAGGGAGCTCCCATTGTCGGGGCGAATCCCAGAGAGGGAAGTGGTCTCCTTCTGGAGCCTGCTTTTGTAGTTTTTCCCCCTGGAACTCATGCAGGCTTCTTGCTTTCTGGAGGCTAGGTTTAAAGATGGTCAAATCAGTATTCTACGGAGGATTTTTTACTCTCCCTGAGTTGCCACTCATGCAAGAGAAGACAGTTGCTTAGAATTGTCTTCAGTTTTGTATTTTATGGAGGTGTGTGAGCCCACCTTTAGCTAGTATCCCAGAAAGACGATCAGTTTCAGAAACAGGCTGAGAGGTTTTTTCTTCTCTTCCTTTTTTGTGTTCTGTAGTTTGTGCCTCTTACTGAAATTAAATCTAAGAAGACACACTTTATATGCAAACTTTTACAGGATAGCAAAATTTGTAAATTAGAAAACGTAGGATTCTAGCTTCTGTTAAGAATTTTGAGCAGTTTGTGGGACCTAAATGTCTGTGTGGTACACATATTATTACGATAGTTAAACATTACTCTAAATTTTCTGTATTGTAATTTTAGAAAAATGTGCTCTTACATGATTAGCTTTTAACTGTCTCATCATAGTACACTGCTGATATGAATATACAGTGGTCTATATTCCATGCTTACGATTGTATATTTATTGTCTAGTCAAGATGTCCTTGTTCCACTTTCCTCAGGCAATGCAGATCTGCCTGATTAGTTCTGGAGGTGTGGTATCTAACTGCAACTCAAGCGTGTCTGACTCTGAGGTATTGTGGTACAGAATGTACTTACTGATCTAACTTCTCTTGATCTCTCCAGTCAATGTGCTAGTGAGTGAATTCCAAGTTGCAGCTTTTCACTTTGACTTGAAGTAGGCTGTTGGACCTTTGTCTGGCATATGGTTTATCATGGATAGATTCCATATACTGGTATCCCATGTAGAATTCCATTGCAGAGTATAACTGCAACTTGACTTCTTCATTTATTAATGAAGAAAGCGTGAGGCAGAATAGTACATGACAAATCAATCTCTATGTTCTGCTTGTAAGGGATTGTCTTAGTGACCTCTTATTTGATGTATTTTCAGTGAGGTTCATCTTAACCAATCACTAACATGCTTTTCTTTTGACTGTCTTGATTGAACCTTATTTAATAGCTAATTGGCCAAGTGTGGTGTGGTGCACGCCTGTAATCCCAGGGCTCTGGAGGCTGAGGTAGAAGAATCACCGTGACTTCGAAGCCAGCCTGGGCTACATAGTGAGTTCAAAGCCAGTCTAAACTACACAGCAAGACCCTGTCTTTAAAAAAAAAAAAAAATCCAAAATAGTTAATTTGGTAAATCAGTATTGGCCTGCAAAGCTAGTTCAGTTTTTTTCTTTACTCCTAACCCTGAGAAAATTAGAGTTTAGAGAGAAGTACTCATTTAAAAGATTACACGTTCCTTCTTAAAAAATAAACCTGTAAGTAAATAGGCAAAAATTTGGATACTTTACAAAAGGGAATGTCCAGCTGGTATTCCAGACAAACATATGAAAAGTATTTAAATTTGTAGCTATCAGGGAATTATAAAGAAGTGAAATGTAGATGATAAATATAAAGTAACAAAAATCCTCATGTATTTCTGGTAGAGTAAATTATTGTCTTACCTTTTATCTTTACTTCTGATATAAACACTTAAAACATTATTACATTACATTACATTATTGCTGCTATTTTTAAGCTCTCACCTATCAGAGCAAATGCAAGTAAGGAAAATATCAAGTTGACATTTATCCTAAATTATCCCATATTTAGTACTTTTTATTTTCATGTGTAGAAGCATGTTTCTAGTCAATAACAAATTCTTTCTACCTATAGAACTTCCTTTAGCTTTCTTGTTACATACTTCTGCAGATAATAAATTCATCTTTTTTTTCTTTGGCCTGAGGTCTTATTGATGTTTGAAACATGTAACTTACAGGTTGGCTATTTTTTCTTTTCAGCACTTTAAGCATAGGCACTCCATTTTGTTCTGATACTCATAATTTTTGATGAGAAGTCTGCTGTAATTGCTAGCTTACTCTTTAGCATGTCTTTTTTCATGTAGCCATCTTCAAGATTTTGGTTTTTTTCATAGATCTTTAGTCTTTAGGTAGTCAATGGTTGGGGGGGGTGTGCCTGTACACACACATGTCCATCTCTCTTGAAGTGTTTATCTTGCTTCATATCTTCTGAGCAGATAGACTGGGATTTAGGGTATGTTAGTAATTTTGGAAAATTTTCAACCATTATTTTTTTACATACTTTTTTTTTTTTTTTTTTTTGGTCTTTTTGGGACAGGGTTTGGCTGTGCATTTCAGGCTGGCCTTGAACTGACTTTGTAGCGCAAGCTGGCCTTCAACTTTCAGAGAGCCTCCTGCCTCAGGCTCCAAATGCTGAGATTGCAGGCATGCACCACTACTCCTGGCCTTTATTTTCTTTCAGTCTATCTAGTATAATAGTTACAAATTAGACTTTTCAGCTTCCACTGGATACTTGCTTCTTCATTTTCTCCTCTCCCCAACTCCCACTGTGGTGCAGTTTGAGTAATTTCTATAGCTCTAGCATCAAAATATATGAAATGTAGAGAATTTCCTCTATGTTGGCCCTCTGACCTGAGACCTCCAGCCTCTAGAACCATGAAAAAATAAGGGATGTTTGTTGAAACACAAACCAAAGCAACAACAAAAGGAAATGCAGAGAAATCCTTAGTACTTATACAGTAAATTGTGTTTGAGTATAGGGAATTGGGGAATAGTCATAATAAAGCTGCTGAAAACTAAAGTGTTTAGATAAAAGAACACAGGTTATTCAAAAAAGCAATAAGACTAAGAGCTGATTATTAATCAGAAACAAAATCTAGAAAGAAGTAGGATGGTCTATCTAAAAGGGAATAAAGAAAATAATTTTAAAATTATGATGCAAACACGGGAACTGCTCTTCAGAAATAAGAAAATTTTTCATGCAAACAAAAACGAAGAGAGCTTGACATCTGCAGGTTTATATTAAGAGGAGTATGGAGATAAAAACAAAATCTCAAAAAACAAAAAAATTTCAGATAGGGAGAAAAATGCCAGAAAAACTGGTAAACAGGATGTAATAAAATTTCAGTTTAACTAAAATTAGTATTGATTATGGAAACAGTTTAAACAGTGTAAGACAAAAATGGATCACAATAATAATGAGGGGCAATAAAGGGAGCAAAAGTTTGCTAAGATGGGGTAATTTGAGTAAGAACATGATAGGTGGTGCACACAGCAAGGGAGAGAGTGTGCCTCCTCAGGAACGTAACAGCTTGAATAGAACCTGAGTCTTTCCATGTCCAGACTGCTCTTTCACTACATAGTGCTTTTTATTTCTCCATTTTTGGTGCTACCACCAGGTTTTGGTTTTCTCTTTTTCTGGAAAGTGCTGGGTTACTCTGTAATCATAGGCCTGAATTTTACTGTAACTGTTGTCCCCTTTACCCCAACTTACTACTTCAGTACTTCATATGTATTTGAGTTCCCCTCTTACGCTGTGACTGTCATTCTCATCAAGCCATTTTCTAGCTCTTCAGTAGACCTTTTTAATGCCTTAAACCTTACCTTTTAACTAGTGACTATTATGGTTGGGCCTACCTTTTCTTGTCTTCCCCTTCTTAAAACAGCAACCTCCCTTTAGCACACTCAGTCCTGTCCTCAGTTCAGGATCTATCTGAAAACCTTTTTCTTCTGTAAATGAAGATAATTTAACCACCTCAAAGAGGAGGTGTTTGTTCGTTTTGTTAATTGAGATAATCCTTACTTGCTTGATAGAGCCACATATTCATTTTAAACACTGTTTAGCCAGTCTCCTTTGTTATGCATATTTATTTCTGTATTATTGGAACTCTCTTTGCTGTGTTATGTACTGTGATTTTGATGTATCATGAACATTCTATATTAGATTGTTGTAATGAAGCAAAGTAATAGTTATGCTACTATTTTATTAGCGCAGATAATATTCTTCAGAGATGTTCTTAGCATTAGTATAAATATCCAAGGACAAAAGGGACAACTGTGTAATCATTTTGTCGTTGACTCTTATCAGTTGTTTGGAAAGTTCTGAAATGAAAATAACTTTGCAGAGGACATCCCTGAGACAGATAAGCTGTGTTAGAAATGTCATTTCTGCTCTACTCAGTGGTCATGGAAGTATGGAAAAGGCCATGACAGGGCAGGCTGTAGGAAGACATGGGCCTCCAAAAGAGAACAAAACTCAGTATGTGCTTCTCTTGAATAAATACACTCAACTACTAGAGCAGTCAGAGATCTAGGTTGTTATCAAAAAGCATTTGATACATTTTTGCATCTTTTTAAAAAGCTGGTATTAAAAGCAACTAAAAGAAGTTGCTTATAGTGTCTAATACGTGGAAGAGAATTGAGGTCCCAAGGAGTCCTTGGACCTTATTTAGTTTGTGTGTATCTGCAAAGTAGTGGCCATGTTCTGTCTTACCTAGAACCAAGCTAATTTGTTTACAGTCAGATTTTATTGATTTGAAAACTGTGTTCTTTAATGAATTGTTACTCACTCTAGTCACTATAAAGATGTCTTTGATTTGTGTCTATAAATGTACTGTGTAAAGTCCATGATAGATTCTGCTAGCCTGGGGCTTAGCTGTCTGTAATATGACATCTGCCCAACTTGGTACCGGACCCAGAGAAATAACTTAGCTCTCCAAAAGTAACTTCTATGTTCTTCTTCTCATTCCAGAGATAAACCTCCCGCTCCATTTTTGTGCCTGTGCTGAGCCCTCTTCAATGCCAAGACTCCACAACCACCCAAGCCTCCACCCCCAGACCCCAGTAAATCTTTCTGTCTTCTGTTTTACACAGGCAGATGCTCCTTCAAATCAGCTGTTAATGTGTCATTTTGCCCACCTCCCAAACTCCTCCCCCAGCCAAAACTGATAAAAGTAGTCCCACTTCTTTGTTCTCCTCTGAGAGCCGCTGCACCCTTATCAAACTCTCCTGTGCCCACCCACATTAAAGGCCTCTCTAATCTCTCTCTGTCTCTCATTTTCTCTGTGCCACTTCAGATTGAGTGCCCAAAAATACTCAATCAGTCCATATTATTGCTTTGTGTAGCCTTAATTTCGTCCCAAAATGCTAATACAGAGGCTGTTACTTACTTATTTTTGGCACAAAAATGTATCCTTTGGGAATAAAGCTACTAAGAAATGTATTTGAAAAGAAGGAAAATCCTGCTAGCTGAAAAGTTTCAGCATACTAGGCAGAATGGCTGCATGTAGATCTTTTCCCAGCAGCTAAATACCTGAGAACTAAATATAAAATAACTTAGATCTGACATGAAAGCTAGCTTGCTTGCTCTTTCTTTTCTTTTCTTTCTCTCTTTCTTTCTAGCACAAACATGATACAATATTGATTTTTATTGATACTGTGAAAATATGTAGAATTCAGAGATAGATTAAAAAACACTAATCTGACTTTGCCAGTCTTATTTTTCAAATTTGCCTTTCTGCTGTAACCCATGTTGAAATGTTTTCTAGCCAGACTTGATGTCTTTGTCCCAGCCAATGGTTTGGTATAGTTAATGGAACTATGTTTATTGTAGTGTTCCCCTGCTTACCTTATTGTGAAATCAAGCTAGTTATTTGTGCAGGGCTCACAGGAAAGGTCTGCAGGCTTCTTTAACCAGGTAATTAGAACAGCATGTGTGTGACATCTTGTAGTTTAAACAGTAATCCAGCTCTGTCCAGAACACGCCTACATTTAGTCACATTTTTCTGTTTGTACCGAATTTTACATGCCAATCTATACTTTGTTTTCTTTGGTAATGCTTACAGTTGAATGTACTCATTATACAATTAACATCTGTGCCATGAATGGAAAATCCTTTTATCTTTCATTTTATGAATAACAAAAAAGCAGGTAGATGTCTTCTTCCTTGAAGCCTTCCATGGCTTAGTCCAGTGATGGGGAATCTTTTAGAGCTTTCAATGATAGCAAAGCCTGCTGCAGCACATGTGCCATAGGTTCACCAGCACTGGCTTTGTCAATCACAGAACATCTCTGTAACAACTCTTGTGCTATTTGTTTAATGGTACTTGCCACTGCTCCCAGTTTAACAGTTTAGATATTTAAACAAGCAGTGTTAAACTTTTTGTTTAAAAAGATGCTTTTTATTGATTCAGAATAGATTTGATTACAGAGGACTTAAAATTGTAGGAATTTAAAAGTATAGTTTCTAACAGAAGAGCTTCCAGCTTGTGCATCAGTTTTCTAACCTTTTGTCCCTTTTGAGATGTGAAAAAAACAAGTTTACAGAAACAGTGATTTTTCTCTATTTTTGAGTAGGTTTGAATTTATCCATCGTGTTTTATGTTTAGCATTTTATTTAGTTTCATCTTTTATGTGAACTCAGATTTGCCAAATTGTGTAAATGTTTTCATTTAGTGAAATAAACTAGTGTCTTCTCTTTATATGAAGCACTCACCTTTTCTACCCTACTCAAGCCTGTGTGGAAAATTGGAACATTGAAATATAAGAAAATAACCCAAGAAAGTTCATTGTATTTGATTAGTAGACCTTTGCTTTACTGAAAGACTGCCTAGCCTATTATGGAACATGCTACGCATCTACAGTTATTTTATTAGAAAAAAAAACCTTTTTTTTTCTATTTCAATATGTAAGGAAACATCTAAGGAAAAAGTTCTGAAAAGCCAGCAGAGGGAGCACATTGTGTGTTTGCTGTGTTGTCTTCAAAACTATGCAATGTGCTTTTAATGGTTTTTGACCAGTGTAACTAAACGTAAGTAAAATCATTTTTCTAGTGTGGTTGAAAATTCAATGTAAAATAAAACCAGAAGGAAGAAGAAAAAAGGACTGTCAGTAGCTGAAAGTCAGTCTTCTCCCCAATGGAACACTGCAGGTATATGAAGAACTGTCCCTTCTGAGCAGTGGCTCTCAGAATGGAATGGCTATACTAGACATTTTAAAAAGTTGAACTAATCATTTCTGAAAGGCAGAATTGAGTTGAGAAACCAGTAAGAATTGTAGCTTACTCATCAAATGATATGTATTTTACATTTATGACATTTAATTTGACAAATACAATTGTTTTTACACAATTCCTAAAAAGAGGTTTTTTATAAAGTACTATATAATAATGAACTGTATTTAATTTGAAAATTTTATGTTGAAACTGTATCAGACATATTTGCTTTCTGAGGATATATCTTAATTGTTTCTATCACTTTTTAACTATATTACGTACATAAGCCTTAGTTTTTTAATCTCTGTGAGCCCCTTCTTTATTGATATGGGAAGCAACCAGTAGCCACAGTCTTTGACTCTTGGTAATCAGTCAGTTATGAACAGGTTGTGGTAGTTATTTTTGTTTTGTTAATCCTTGTTGTGCAGACAGTACTTTCTTTGATTTTTTATTGCTGTGTACACCTCTTTCGTAGCTTAATCAAGTCAGAATATGTGTCTTCATAATCTTGTGTAAAAGAAAGAGATTGGAAAAAAAAAGAAAAAAAAAAAAAGAGATCGATAACTCTGGGTCCAAGGGTCAAAAAAGGACTTTTGGGTTTTCAACATGTGCCATTGGGGTATACTTTAGCATGGTTATATGTTGAGCATAAGAAACCAACAAGGGAGAGTGGAGGAGGAGCTGATTAGCTTCAAGTGACCCTAGTCCACCCTGTTGTGTGTGTCTTTCCACCAGAATTTGGCAGTTCAGATTAGGAAAATACAGCAGGTTTATATAGGGAGAGGTGGGTTGTAGAGCTGTGGAACAAGACAAGGTTGCAAGGGAATTGGGGGTTGGTGACAGTCATCAAATAATAGATTAGAGAAATTTGAGCTAGGTGAAAGATGGAGAGGTAACACCAACAAGATGCTAATTACTTGGAGTGGGGTGGACTGGGGAAGAAAAACAAAAATAGTTGGAATAAAGGAAAGAAGTACAAACTGGAAGGGGTAAGTGAGCGAGGTGAAAATTTCTGAAATGTGGTATTTTCAGTCCTAAGGTTCAGGTTATTGCCTTGGGAATTGTTAGCTGAAGTGGAATGGAAGATAAATGTCATTAGAAATGAGATGAAAGCCCTCTGACTTCTAGAAGTTATCTGCAGGATAAAGATGAGGGCGGCAGCTCCTGTTTATTGGGTTTACTATGTGTTGGGCCCATTGTGTGTCTCTTATGTGTTAACTTACCTGGAAGTCATATTAGATCCCAAATAAAACCTCTGTTGCCCTAGAATTAGGGTGAATAGAAGGGAGGATTTTCAAGAAATTAGTACATTTTCTTGAGAATTTCTGGCTGTTCATCAAGAAATGTTAAGTGGAAATTTGGATAGTGTGGAGAACACAGCACTATTATCAACAAGAAGTAGTATTTAGGTTCCTCTAGGTTACTCTGTTGACCTTTAGAACATACAGGTGGGGACCACTACCCTTTTTATGTAGTGAGTCCTTCATTTCTTTTTTTCTTTTGTTTAATCTCTTGACAGCCAGGAAAATGGTCCCTGCTTAGAAATTGTTTGTCTTCCAGGATTTGTAGCTTATAAACAGATGAACCATAGAAATCTGAAAGAGACCATGCTCAAGAATTTTTTAAGGTTGTGTGATATTTCTTATTAGTTTCTAAAATAATTTTCCTTTCCCCTACAGATAGCATAGCCACTGGCAACTTCAAAAATCATTTTATCTCTCCACTTTTCAGAAGGAGTAGCACAGAAAAATGGTAAAAATAATTCTTGCTTTAGCCACTTGTTCTTGGAGTTTTTTTTCAGTTTGTTTTTAGTGTAAGCTTAAATTCAGCTACACATCTTTCTTCTGAGAGTATAGTGATTAATGGTGACTACCAGTAATCCGAAATTGAATTCACCTAATTGTCAAGGACTACTTTTTACATTAGATAAAATAGACACCATGATACATATTCATAGATTATATAAACTAGAACCAATCCAAGCAAATTACTTCTTTGTGTGAAAGGAGACGGTATATTTTTTTGTGGGTCTTTTACATCAGGTTTGAAATTTCCTATTAAATGTACAAGGTTGTTATTGGTTGTCTTATATCTAATTAATGCTAATTAATTAGGAGTGAGTGGAAATTAAGTTTTTTGTACATCATAAACCTGGTGAAAGGTTGATTTCTTGTTGATCTTTGGGGTTCATAAATATAGGTCAGTGTATTTTTTCTTCTTGGTGCACTTTTGACACTGATGCGTGGGATCATGGAAATTTTATACATAGATTAAAGTTCTTTTTCTTTGGTGAGCTGTAACCTAGTTAAAGTATGTAACACAAGGGCAGTGAGAATTTAAGTGCTTTTGATTGAGAAGACATCTTTACATGTGACATCTTAAACCTCCCATTATATTTACTTCGTAGTCTTATTTTCAAAATACATAATTATAACCAAGGCATTTTTCTCTAGATCTTTGTTTAACAAAGGATTTCTTCCTTCTCCTGCTTTAATTTTGCTTATTCAGGCCATGCCTCATGGTTTCTAAGCAACCAGGATGTTACATGGCTGGGCATGTGTATGTTGCATTTAAGTGATCGTGTGCTTTAGCTTTGAAACCCTTAAAAATCTTCAAAAAGGGGTAGGGTGGTACATTTTCTTACACACCCACATTCTGAGTTATCAATATTTATGTTTAGGCATAGATGAGGTATTAAACTTAAACTGCTTAATTGGTATGTGAGAGCTCCTCATTAGCACGATTCTTTACATTTTCTTTTCCAGTAATATAAACTATACTATTGAGTCATTAAAGAACAGAGAATACAAATCTAGGAAATATGCAGGTTCTTTCATCACGTAGCCATATTTTAATTTTCTAGGAACAGCATTTAGGTTGTGAATTTCTGGAATAGTGATGTGTGGAGCTTGGTGGACCTTCTCCTCAATGAAGTAACCACGTAGTGAAAATTATTGAAAGTAAAACAAAAGAGAAGCAGAAAATGGAGAAATTCTTGTTCATGAAAGTCTAGTAAATTTTGGTAAGAACAGCAAGAATCTGTTGTATTCCAGGTTAGTATCCAGCTAGGAATACAGGGATCCCCCACACCCTGCCACTGCTCCAGCTTTGGGTTTAGGAGTATAGTTTCATGCCAGGAGGACAGGGTTGCCAGCAGTGCCTTCAGGCTCCACGCTGCAGAAGTGCTGTTCTAGACAGGTACAGAGTCCTTGCTAAGAGGCCTCTGACTTTTTTCTTTGACCTACCTGGTCCCCAGTCATAGAGCTAGCTCCTCCAACCCCTGTCAAAATAGTAGACCCCTTACTTGCCCCCTTTCCACCTTGGCTGTAGGGCTAAGATTCTTTACCATGAGGGGCAGGATGAACAAGAATGTCAGTTGGGCATAGTACCTACTGTTTTCACCCTCAGCACCTGTGTGGCAATAGAGGTTACACATTGGTAGGGATCAGGCGATATCTACAGTCCTGTCCCCAAAGACTTGACTTTATTTGGAACAGAGGCTAGAGACTAAGGGCAGTGTTGAAAATAATGTAACAAATGAGAAGGAAAGGGCCCCACTATGATATATTAGAAGCACCAAGTAAAAAAGGTGACCAGCCAGAAATTTAATAGAACCAAGAAAATTAGAAAGGGCCCTCCTGGGATCACACTCACGTCTTAGGGTATGAAGATGTATGTGTATGAGGTATGAAAGCTGTGTGCATGCAGTAGGTTGTATCCACTCAGTCTCAATCAGAGCAGAATGTGGGTCAGATGTCTGTGTGTCATGTACAGGTCTATCAGCGAACATGGACATCTTAATGACTGAAGGAGCTTAACCACAGCCTGTGATCAAATGCTGACTGAACTGTAAACCAACTCCTACCTGGGTAGGTGGGAAGTGAAGTGCCTAGGCAGTTAGGCTAAAAAATAAAGTCACATTCCTCTGTGGTGGTATGGAAGATTGTGCATATACCCAGAGTTGTACCCTCTCAGTATTAATGAGAGAGAAAACCCCCAAGCAACTTTCCTCTCCTGAATGCAGGACAAAAATCTCTTGCAATATGATAGTGATTTCCACACCATATGTACTTTGAACAGTAAAGGTTGAATATCTAAGTGGCTTAAGTACAATCTTTTTTTTTATTTAAAAAATTTTAATTTTATTAATACGTATTTGCAGTTCATGCAATTTACAGTCATCTTGAGGTGTGCTTATATGTACATATCACAGCTTGTTTCTTTTTTTTAAGTCCCTTTTCCTTCACTCCCTACATCCTTCTTCATTTCCTATGTTCCACTTTTCATTCTTGTTGATATTGTTGATTTTAGCTCATGGTATGGCATATAAAATTTGTATTAATTGAAGTTGTTCAATTCCTGTACATGGCACATCTTTATTCTATTTATTTCCCCTTCCCTTCTTCCTTATCCCTTGTGCTTTTCCCCTAGAACCACTTCCCTATTGCAAGGGATCCATCTTCTTGTCCCCTCCTATCCATCCTTATTATTCTCTTTGTAGTTTGGCACATTCTTTCTAGAGTAAGATGCAATCTTAGTGTTGTTTTAATTTGCATTTCTCTAATGGCCAAGTATGTTGATCTTTTTTTTTTTCTCTCATATATCTGTTGCCCATTTTTATTTCTTCCTCTGTAAAGTGTCTGTTCATTTCTCTTCCCCATTTCTTAACTGGGTCTTTAATTTTAGGTGGTTTTTTTGAGTTACTTGTGTATTTTAGATATTAGTACTCTGAGTAGTAGCTGGCAATAAGTTTTTACCATTCTGTAAGGTTGTTTTTTCATTCTGATTGATTCTTTTGCTGTGCAGAAGCTTTTTAGTCAGACATGCTCCCACTTGTTGATTCTTGAAGTTATTTCTTGTGCTCTTGAGGTTCTGTTTAGAAAATCCTTCTCGTACCTATGTCAAGTGCTTTACCTATTTTTTCTTCTAGTAGGTTTGGTGTTTCTGTTTTAATGTTTAGGTCTTTGGTTCATTTTGATTTTAATTTAGTAAATGGTGAGAGATAAGGGTCCAATTTCAATCTTCCACGTACAGATAACCAGTTGTCTCAGCAGCACTTGTTGAACAGATTCTTTTCTCCAACATAGGCTTTTGGACCCTTTGTCAAAGATCAAATAACTGAAATGTGTCTGGGAAAGTTTCTGTGTTCTCAATTCTATTCCATTGATTCATGTATCTATTTTTGTTCCAGAACCATGCTGTTTTTTTTTTGTTTTTTTTTAATATCACTTTTGCTTTGTAGTATAGTTTGAAGTCAGGTATTTCTATACCTCCTGCTTTCCTCTTGTTTCTCAAAATTGGTTTTGCTGGGTCTCTTCTGGTTCCATGTAAATTTCAGGATTGTTTTTTCAAGTTGTGTAAAGTATGCTATTAGTATTTTGATTGAAACTGCATTGATCTGTGTAACAGTTTGGGGAGTGTGACCATTTTTATAATATTGATTTGCCTATATTGGAGCAGCGGGCATCTATTTTCTGATGTCCTCTTCAGTCTCCTTCAGAGTGCTATAATTTTCTTTGTAGAGGTCTTTCACTTCCTTGGTTAGGTTAATTCCTAGATATTTCATTTTTCTTGAAGCTTCTGTGAATGATAGTATTTTCATAATTTCCTTTTCATCTTGTTCATTGTTAGTATACACAAATGCTAAAGATTTTTGTGTGTTGATTTTGTATCCTACTACATTGCTGAAGTTTGTTGTTAATTCTAAGAGTTTTTAATAGAGTTCTTTGGGCCTTCTATGTAGAGTATCATGTCATCAGCAAATGATGATAATTTGAGTTCTTCCTTTCCTGTATGTTTTCCCTTTAGTCTTTCTCTTGCCTAATTTCTCTGACTAATGTTTCAAATACTATGTTGAATAGAAGAGGTGATAGGGGACTTCCTTGTCCTGTTCCTGACTTCAGGGGGAAAGCTTTTAGTTTTTCCCTATTTAATATGACACTGGCTATTGGTTTGTCATAAATAACTTTTATCATATTCAGGTATGGTCCTTCTGTACCTGTTTTCTTCAGGGTATTTATCATGAAGTACTGTTGAGTTTCGTTGAAAACTTTTTCTGCACATACTGATATGATCATACAGTTTTTGACCTTGGTTCTATCTATGTGGCATATTATATTGATTGACTTATGTATGTTGAACCATCCTTGCACCTCTGAGTTGAAACCTAGTTGACCATGACAACATATGATCTCTTTGATAATGTGCTGCATTCTACTGGCTAGTATCTTGTTGAAGAATTTTTTTTTTTTTTTTTTTGGTATTGGGAATTGGACCCACAGCTTTGCACTTGCCAAGGCAGGCGCTGTGCCGCTAAGGTATATTCTTAGCCCTTGTTGAAGATTTTTGCATCTATGTTCATTAAGGAGATTGGATCATAGTTTTCTTTTTTAGTTGAATCTTTAACCGTTTTGAAGATCAAGGTGATACTAGCTTCCATAAATGAGTTTGGGAGCACTCTGTCCCTTTCAGTTTCTTTGAAAAGCTTGAGTAGTATTGGTGATATAAAAGTCTTGTAGAATTCAGCAGTGCATTCATCAAGTCCTTGGCTCTTCTTAGTTGGTAGATTCTTTATTAGTGTGTCAGTTTCACTGCTTGTTATTGGATTAAGGATATTTATTTATATCTTCTTGAGTTAGTTTTGGTAGTTTGCATGTTAAGCAGAATCTTTGACCAATAAGTGATCTTAGATGACTCAGGGCCAGGCTCTAGAGAGGAAGCTGGGATTACATGTGTGCACCACCCCTTCTAGCTTAAAAGTTTTTTAGGTATAGTGGGTGAGCACACACAACATAAAATATCAGGAAATATGTAGAAAGTGTTTTTCAGTGTTACTCGAATGATCACCAAGCCTTGGGATAGCCATGCTGCTGTGGTCTTCCAGATGTCTGACCCAGCTAGCAATCTGGGGTACAGCAGAATATCTGTCAAGGGTAGCTGAGTGCTCACCTACCTGGGTATCAGTAATTACCGTATTTTTAAAACCATATTCTAACGTTTTCAGATCATAAAGGGTAACATTCTGAGCGGAAAAAGTGTGTTTGGTAGACTCCAGCTATGAGAAGATCTATATCCATAATGCAAGAATAAATTCTAAAAATGATTTGAAAGGTTTTTTCTTCTGGACTCATATGTAGGTTGTATAAAGCATTTGTGTCCTTCACTATAAAAACTTAAGTTTACCTTTAATTTGGCCTAATATTTTCTTGACACCAAGAATTTGAGTTATGTTATAGTGATGCACAACTGAATTTACAAAAGGTATAGGTTCATACCAGATTTTTGGTTTTAAGATGTATGTGGTGGTGCTTATTTAACAAGCATTACAACTACCATGTATGTATGTATGTATGTATGTTAAGGAAGTAGAATACTAAACAATGAAGTTGAAAAGAAGTGGGTTTTTTTTGTTTGTTTGTTTTCATTTTTGTGTGGTTGGGTCAAGCACTTTGTACAAAGGCAAAGTAACTGGTTGTCCACCCTTTCTCTCTTTTTAAAAAAATTTTTCCCCTTTCCCTCTTTAACATTTTCTGTATACATTTTTATCCTAACTTGGGTTAAGGATTATTATTGAAATTTCCTAGGAGTTTGCCTTAAAAGGAGGGATAAAGGGAGTATGATACTCTTAAAATTGAGTAATATTTAGACATTAAAAATTAATCAGATACATATATGTTATGGATGTATGCAAAAGCTAATATTGAGGAAAAATTAGTAATGTGAGACATGTAATATAGTACCATCTATATAAATTTTAAAAGCCAGCACATTTAGTAAATAAAGTACAAATACATGGCCTACAAGGAAATATTCCAAATTCACAATAGCTCTAAGGAGATCCATGGCTTTACTAGTAATACATATATATTATGTACATATGCAAATGTAACAAGTATTTGCAAATGAACAAATGAAATTAGTTCATTCTAGGTGATGAGACAAATGACTCTTTATGTCATATTTTCTGTGCTTTGGTTTTAGTAATTTTGTAAATATGTGCATACTGTTTTTTTAAAAAGTCAGTCATGACCTAAGTATAGAAAACAGTATTCCTTTCAAAGTCTCTCACCTGGACATTACCATTCTTGAACTTCTGATGCATCTCTGTTGTGAGTGTGTTGGAAGGGAATGGCTAAAAATTCTTAAAACTATAAAAAATTATTTTTTTACACAAATAGTATATTGACATTGTGCTTTATATGCTTGCATTTTTCACCCTTTTTTCATTGTTCACTTATGACTGCCTTATCTGGTAAGGGACATTTTAATGCTTGACATTGTTACAGAAAAGGTTTTAGTGACTATCCTTATACATCTTTTCTAAAAAATTGCGGTAGGTTGTATATGTTTTTAAATTTTGGTAAAATTTGTTTATCATGCAACTCACCATTTTAACATTGCCTAAGTATGTATTTCAGTAATGTTAAGTACATTCACATAGTTGTACAGCTTATCTGCAGAGCTTTTTTTCATCTTGCAAAACTGAGATCCTATAGTCATTAAACAACAGTTCTCCGTTTTCTTCCCCTCACAACCCTGACATTCTGCTTTATGTCTCTGTGACACAGTTTCACTACTCAGACACCTTATTTAAGGACTTGGGCACTGTTTGTCTTTTTTATTCGGTGACTAATTTCACTTAACATAATGTCCTTAAAGTTCGTTGACGTTGTGGCTTATGACAGAATTTCCTCTTTTTAGGGCTCCCCAACACTCCATTGTATGTATACACCACATTTTGTTTATCCATTCATCTGCCAGTGCACACTAGAGTTGCTTCTGTGGACATGACTTTTTAAAACTTTATTTTGATTTACTTTCAAAGTATTTTGATACTTGTTTTCCTTAAAACAATTTTCTTGAATTGGAATTGCTTGTTTAACGTAAAAGCAATGAAAAAGAAGACAAGGTGCATTCATTATTTATACAGACTCAGCAGTTGTTTTATACATGTGTATGCTTGTACATCCTCACATGCATCTTTTCTTGACCTCTTTGAGCATAAGCTGATGACATCATGCCCCTTTATTCCTAAATATTTCAGTGTATATTTCCTTGAGAACAGGACATTCTCTTAGTCACAGTACAGTGATCAATACCAGAAATTCTAATAGTGACACAATTATCCATAGTCAAATTTTACCACACATGCCCATAATATCCTTTTCATCCCCCACCCCTGATTCATTTCTTGTATTTAGTTGCTAAGTTTCCTTACGTCTCTTTAGTCTGGAATATTCCCTTAGCATCTCCCTCCCTCCTCCTTGGCTGCCTCCCACCCTTCAGGCTAGCTCAGCCTCCTGAGTGCTTGGTTTTTCTCGACTTTGACATTAGTGTGGAATATAAGGTAGTTTGTAGGATGTTTTTCAATTTACATTTGATGTTTTTTCATAACTCAAGTTATGTGCTTTCAGAGAAATGTAATGAAAGTGATATTGGGTCCCCAGTGCATCATTATCAGGAGGCACATGATTAAGGTGGTATTCTCAGGTCTCTCCACTGTACAGTTACTACATTCCCGTTCTTGTTAATAAGGAATTTGTGGGAGATGTTTTGAGACCATGTGAATGTCCTGTGCCTCATCAAAATTTCACCCACTAGTTTTAGCACCCATTGATGATTTTCTTTAATCACACAATTCCTTCTGTTTGCTAATTTATTTTCTACTGTAAGGAACAACTTTTTCTTGTTCATTTTTAATTAGTATAAACCATGGGTTTTAGTTTTATTCAGTAAGCTATAATCCATTCTTACTGCTATTATTGTCATTTTATTTCCAGATCATCCCATAGTTGGCTGGTGGGAATCCCTTTCTTCTCCTTTACTTATTTATTTTTTAATATATGCATATTTTGGTACTTGTGTTCCTTAAAACAGTTTTCTCAAATTGAACTTGCTGGCTTGAAAAGCAGGTTCAGGACTAGGGATGCAACTCAGCAGCACAGCACCTGCCTGGCAAGTGCAAGACACACAAAAAAATCATTTCAAATAATGTGTGGTCTAAATTAAAACATACTCTTGGCCAGTTTGAGGGAGGTAATAATATACAATTTTAAACTGTGTGTGTGTATGTGTACGCGTGCACGTGTGGTCATTACTGACTTTTAGCTACAAGAACCATCTGCAAGCAAGGAGATAAAGATAAAGGATGAGTTATTTTTTTTCAGTGCCATTCAAGACTAAAAGTTCACCACTATCTGAATGGCTGAATCAGTCTTTTAGATGTATTTTAAATAATAGGTGACAAATAATAAAGTAACTTAAGTAATAAAAACCTCCAAGGGAAAGTTAGAAACTAGCATCTATGGCAGGGGGGCATTTCTCTTTTAGAATCAGATATTTTTGTATGTTTCTCATTTAAGCTCTTAAACAGTGATGAAGATGCCAGGAAAAGTTGGTTTCTTCCCTTCTCTATGTCTCAGTTTCCTCAGTATATAAAATATTGTATGAGATTACGGCTGTGTCCTATAAGAAATAAATTTTACACGGTGATGCAGTCTGCATACTTGGATGTGCCTTGTAGGTACTCAAAATTGAGAGTTTTAGAAGGCGTAAATTAACTTCATTACATGCAGTGCATGCTGGTATTTTCCATTTTCTTTCTCTACAATGCTGATGAGAAGCCTTTGACATTGTTTTTAGAACAAAAACTTGTAGTAGGTGATTTCCAAAAGCATCAACTCAAATAATTACTTGAGTATATCCTATGAAATTAGTCTATGAGGAGAGCATGATACAAAGAATAGCTTCTTGTGTATGGTTAGTTGTACAGAGCTCAAGAAAACCAACCCAATAAAAGTCCATTCCAAGTCTTTAATCTGTCCCTCTGATTACAGTCACCACTAGTGTAAGCCAGTTGTGCTGTTTCCCATCTCACCTTTATTTCAGTGCTGCGAATTGAATCCAGATCCTAGAATACACTAGGCAAAGAGCACTGCCCATGAGCTGAATCCCTTGGTCTACATTTTCCTCTAAGTGATCTTCCATACTGTTTTCTTTGCACACATAGCAACATATTAATTACTGTTTGTGACACAGATATTTCATAGAGTTGATTTAATAAAAGTTCTATTATTGGATTTCAGTTTGGTCGAAAGTGAGACTAATCAACATTCTTAGCTATTTTTGGATTTGCAGAGTGACATTTTTTCCTATCCGAACTGAATAGTATTCATTCTTTGGTGACCTTGCAGAAGAACTTGTGCTCCTGAGTACTAAAGCCTTGTATTTTCTGTCTTGTTTTTGTTCTCTCCCAACCCTCCTCCAGTATTGGAGATTGAACGCAGGGCCTGTACACTGACACTGAGAAGCCCATTTTTTGAAACAGTGTCTTGGAAAATTTCTAAATTACCCAGGCTAGGCTCAAACGTGTGAACCTCCCATCTAAGGTATCTTTCACGCCTCAGCAGAAGACTTTGCTGGAGAGAATGTAATTTTCCTTTTCACTCTGAATTTTAGTTTTTAGGGAGAATGATATATGGAATTTAACATCTAACAAATTGATAAAGACAAAATTAAAAGAGAAATTGGGAATGTGCTACAGTCTTCTTGACATACCAGCTCTTTCCCTTGAGTCTGTGCTACTGTGTAAGTGTAATTATATATTTCATGAAATGGGAGCTTCGAGGCTGGTTATATTGGGGAGGTGTTTCTTCGCTTGCTAAAGAACATTTGAGGATGCCGAAGTACTCTTCCTTTTTCTGAGCCAATCTTTTTAGATTTTTTGTGTGTTATGCTGAGACAACGAAAGTGTAAAAAGTAAGGGAAATTGTAATATGGTAACTAGTCTCCTAGGTATCCAGTGGTCATTTTTGCTTGTCCGTTACTTCTCAGTACATTCTTAGAGCTGTTATTTAGACTCAGCATGTCTTGTCTTAAAACCTATTCAATTTCTATTTAGTTGGTATTTCTTCTGCTTGCATTCTTTGCCCCGAAATGTAAAAGGAAAAACAAAATCATAACTGTGGTGTATTTTTATAGAAATTCTAATATTAGTTCATATTTCTCTTTGCAGTTTTAACTCTGAAAGACAAAATTAAAATCTATGCCTGGTCTCTTACGTAGATATTTTGGCGAAGTTTATTTATAATTTTATTAGTAACATGATATACTTCTAGTAATTTCCTTTCTTTTTCACTTAAATGTAGATACAGATAAAATATAGACTAGTTCAAATGCATGTGTTTATGAAATTCCCCACACAAAAAGTAAGATTATGGCATTTATTTTTATTTGGTTATCAGTATGACTTTCCTAAAAATAGTAGTTTAGTAAAGAATAGAACAATGACTTTTGTTTTAAATAAAGAAATCAGGAAAGGAAAAATTCAGATCGATTAGTAAGGTGATGATGGAAGGACCCGGGGATATAGCCCAGCAGCACAAATGCTTGCCTGTCAAGTGTGAGGTCGTGAGTTCGATCTCCGGCAAACCCCACCCCCCACCCCCCCACCCCGCAAAAGACACATACAGAAATAAGGTGATGACAAGAGAATTTAACCACAGAAATTCATTCCATAAGGCTGTGTGTAACCATTAATGATAGCACAAATTTAGAACTGAGCTGGTGAGGGTTCAAAGCAGAAATGGAAATATGAACAGTGTTACCATAGATAGCCATCTTCTGAACTGTAAAGTAGATAGTAGATAGTGAGAGTAGTAAATAGTGTCCTCAGTAGCAGCCTTTCAACAAATGTGCGTTTGACACGATTCTTAGAGCAGCCCTCTTTAGAATCAGAGGGCCTCATCTGTGAAAGGTAAGTACTAATGGAACAGAAATACATCTTGTTTTCCTTTTCCCTATTGGTCAGAATTAATGGTAAGCATCACCTCTCAGACTGATTGCAAGGCTTAAATCCAGTAAATTGCCTAAAGTAGAAGTTACAAAGGGTTTCAATATGTAAAGTCTCTTATTGGGCCACATAGAATAAGAGAGATAATGAGAACTGAACCTACATGAACATTATCACTTAATTTGTTGAGGAATTTTACATGCCATCAGGTGTTTGAAAGATAATTTTAGATTGTTAACTTCCACTTTTTCCCTATCCCATTTGCATTTACCTGTTCTTGCAAGTGAAATAAAAAGCGTATTCCAAATGAAAAAAAAATTTAAAAATTTACTAGTTTAACCAAATTTCACTAGTCTTGAATGAAATTTAAATAAACCAAGTTGGATTATTTAACTAGATATGAGATACTTGGTTCCTAAGAAGGACTTTCCAGTAACTGGTTTTGCTGTATTAGATGGGGAGCTATAAATGTTTTAATACACTGATTTAGTATCTTGTGTCCATATGAGAATCAGGAGTAAGCCTGAGGTGGTAATCAGTAAATGGTAAATAAAATCAACATAGTGTGTCCTCGTTACTTTAAAACACTAAATTTTGAATTAGGATCAGATTACCTGGTATTTCATAAAGAACAGGATCTTCATTGTCTGGAAATTCCAGTTGTTTGAGATGAGACTTTATTGTCAGTAAGCTAGCATGTGCTTAATGTGGGTTTACTGCATTCATACACTGATTTTTATAAGGCAACAAAGAATTTAATAAAACTGATAGAAAGTTCAGATTATTTACCCAATCCATCCTACTCCAGTAATCAGCAGTTCAGTAAAGGAGAGTTAAGGCTCAAGTACCGATCCAGTATTATAAAATCATTAGTAATGGCCATATGTTTGACCAGTCTGATTTATTTGGGACCCTTTTGGTTTGTGATACTTTCAGAATATATTATCTGTGTTCCTTTTTTAAAGGAGAAATGTCTAAGCATATATCATACTGCATATAATTTAATAAGAATACTCAATTGGTAGGCAGAATTTTGTGTGCACAGGTTATTAACTCAAGACTGTATTACATTTCCCACATATTGGTTGCATTTCCAGTGGAATAATAATTTTCTGTCCTTATCATCAGGCTTGGCCATGTGACTTCTTTTAACCAACAAAATGCAAATGAAAAGTTCTTATGCCACGTAGAACCAGAAACCTGAAGAGATTTAGTGTGGTTCCATCTCTCTCCTTTCCCTCTGCCGTGATACCAATAATGTTCTAGTTAGGACTCTCCTTCATTCAGACTCCATGAAATGAACACACTCGGGGTGGAGCTGCTGTCCGTTTTCTTTATGAAATACCAGTGGATCTCTATTGTGAGCAAAAGCAAACATTACTGTCGTAAAGCCTCTAGATTTAGTGTCATTGGAGTTTTTTTTTTTAAATATACCTGACTGATGTAGGAACCTTAGGTTAAGAATATCTGTGCTAGACCTAAGTGAGTTTTTTGACATTTATTTGTCATTAAAAATATATTCAGTACTATATTACGAGGGACACTTATATTGTGTCCCATGCTGTATTAGTCAGGGTTTTACTAGAGAAAACAGATATGACACAAGATATACAAATGTATAAGAAATTACAAGGTTGGCTTACGATGATGGTCAGCCAGAGTCGGATGCGGAAGCATGCAGAGGGTGTCTGCAAGTCAGAGGCCGAAGGATTCAGTCCCAAGGTCTGGAGTTCACTGCAGTATCCCGTGCAAGTGTGCACCTACAGGCTGATGGGTCTGTGGTGGAAGGCTCAAGAATCTTTGCCGGAAGTCCAGAGGATCCAAGGCAGATGCCGAAGAGTCTGCACTAGAAGCCAGGAGATGACATCCAAGCCGAAGGCGAAGACCTGAGCTCCTCGGAAGAAGGGAACCTCATTCAACCTTCCTCCTTCCGTTTTATACCATCCAGGAGATGAGCCACCCTAGGGTGGGTCTTCTCCCTAGGGTGTAGAATTGCTAAGCCGATTTAGTTAAGCTTCTAAATGTCTCAGGTTGACAGGTCAATCAACCACTACCCAGGCTCACTATCCTAGACAATAAATTTTAACAGATTTACAGATAAGGAAACAAAAATATGTTGAGTAACTTTCTTGTGATAGTACAACTTCTAAGTAGCTCAGGCAGGATTCAAACATAAGTCTGTCTGATTCTTTTTGTACTACCTTTATATTTTCTATTCATTCTTTGCATCCGTTTTGCTTTTATTTGATGAATCATTTCCATACTGGTATGCATAACTAATAATGCAGTGTTCAAAACTTTTAATATGTATGACTTTTGGGGGCAAGGGGGGTTAAACTCAGGGCCTTGCAATGAACTATATCCCGAGCCTCTTTATTTTTTATTTTGATACAGGATCTCACTAAATTGCCCAGACTGGGCTGAAATGTATAATCCTCCTGCTTTAGCTTCCCAGAGCACTGGGTTTCAGGTGTGTACCACCATGCCTAGCTCTTTTGTCTCTAATAACACATTTCCACTTGTTAGAACCACTGGTGATACATGCGTGACTGTTCCATCAGGCTACATGGGGCAGTCATATATATACCACTGGTGGTTCAAGCCTGTGGGAAAGTAATGTGTTCAAATCAGAGTCACTGGCTGTAGTGAATGTGTTAAATCGGGGGTTTTACATTTTATTGACTTTTGGGGCACAAATATGTTGTATTTGGAGGTTATTTTTTCTTCGACATTTGAAATTTCATGCCTTGTACTTGCCAATTATCCATCGTAGTCACCACTCATTAATGTCTTTGGCCAACTGATTACACACATTTATGATACCTACCTGGTCCTTAAAAACTTTGAGTTTGTAATCCTCAGTATTGGTTTGTTAGTATATATTGTCACTGAAGTCAAGGGCTTAGGGGTGTTTCCAGTCTGGTCATTTATTGTCACCAGAGAAATTATTTTCATTGTCACAGTCTCAAGGTAGCAGTTTTTAAAATTATGTACAAGGAGGCATAAAGGGAGTAATGATCATAATTAATTTGAGACTTAGTAGATGCTTGGTATTAAAACTTTTAATATGTATTAACTACACAGTAACCTTATGAAATAGGTATGATTCACATTTTAGAGAAGGAGAAAACTGAAGCAAGAGAAGTTAAATAACTTGTGCAAAGTCACATAATTATTAACAAGCGTGAGGATTTGAACTCAGGCAGTCTGGTTCCTTACTTTGAAGCACTGTATTTTATGACAGACTGTATGTAGATTGATTCTATACAAGTTTTTTCTTGTGGAAACATATCTGTAGTTGAATAGCTCTTAGGTGAAGAACTGTAAGTTTTTCTTGTGGTACACTATAACTTTTCCTATCATAGTGTTGTTCAGAAAGAATATTTTTTCTCCTTTTGGCAGGTACCTTTTGGGATTGTGAATTAGATAAGTATTATGTAGTTTTCTGTTACTTGGGTTCATTGGATAAAAATTAGCCCTGTTCTTGTGAAAATCATGATTTTCTCCAAACACCCCCTCATATGCTTTAATAGGTATAGTAAGAAAATGTTTAGTAAAGCCTTCACTTCATCCTTTTAAAGTATTTTCTCTTAGCAGTTTAAGTCAGTATGTGTTCTGTTTTTCTCTAGGAAAGAGTGTGACATTCTTAAAATACACCATGTTCATGTTGAATAATGCTTGAAAAATAGTTTGCACTGAACATTTCCTAAGTGTCTTACAGGAAAGTGCACCTAAGAAGAGAACACCACCACTCTGTGAGAATTTTCCTGAAACAAATGCGGTGGTCAGCGTAGTGTTAGGACTTAAATGAAGAATAATTAAAAACTGGTGACCCTGGTGTGAGATAGTAAGACTGAGAAAGGAAATGGAAGGTAGGCAGGGGGCTGAGGCGCCTCATTAAGAGCTGTCCTCTTGTATTGAAGCAAGCGAAGAGTGAAGGCCAAGTTTCAGGGGCTCAACGGGTAGGAGCAGGAACACTGCCCTCCGTTCCCCACCTGTTGAAGATGAAGTATGTCTTTTTTACTGTCACTTCTGCACTGTAAAACGAAAGGCTGATACCAAGAGAACTAGAGAGAATTGTAAAAGCAGAAGGCTAACAAGAGGGAGTGACCTGTTTTTTGTGATTTATTCCCAATATGTTTTTCTAATTCTCTATTCTTGTGTCATTGTACTGTTTAAAGCCTTAGAATTGAACTATTTAAAGCCTTAGATCTGGGTTGAAAAATCTTCCAGGCTGCAGCTCTCCAACACTTACATTTCTGCGAACCCTATGCCATTTAAGTGATTTGTGAATGACAATAAAGACTGTTGGCTTAGGAGAGGGCTTTAAATGGTACTGAGAATCCGCTGTAAGCAAAAAGCATTTTTAGGGGGATCCAACCTAAGCCTTACTCCTGTTAGGCTGGCCCTTACTGATCTACATCTCTATCCCTAAACAAAAGTTTTTGTTTTGTTTCTAAGGCTCTAACTTTGTCTATTTTATCAGCATTGCTTAATTTTTCCACAGTACACCTGTCCCTATTGTTGATTTTGATGACTGAGCAGTATGTATATATTATGTGCTCATGCATTATCAAAAGCACTTTTGGTTAAACTACATTAATATCACAATATTCATAAAATTTGTTCTCAGGTTTTAAAAAAATTGACAGATTTTGTGATTATCCTGAAAAAGGTAAATGCCTCTCATGTGTGTGATTGTAATACTAATGGATTGTTAGATATTTGCTGTAGTGTTAACCATGTTAATTTATGCCCTGTAAATGAATATGAGATACTATTACTGGGGAAAACCGTATAGTCTGCACAATAAATGTCGTGTAAGAAGCCTTACTTTACGCAACTTTTTTGCTAGTTTATACTTAGAGCAGTCTCCCCTTTAAATGTGAAGACAATAGAGTCTATACAATTTCAGTGATAAACTTTTTAGGGTGGGGTGTACTGGGGATCGAACTCACAACCTCGCACCTGCCAGGCAGGCACTTACGCCACTGAGCTAAATCCCTGGTGATAAACCACATTTTAAAACTTTGAAGTTAAATACTGATAAGTTTTGTCAGATTTATATATTCTCTTAGTGACTGTTTTTGCGAGAATCATTTGAGGACATGCCTTTTTTTTTTTTTTTTTTTTTTTTTTTTGGGTGGCACTGGGATCAAACTCACAACCTCAAGCCTGCCAGGCAGGCGCTTAAGCTGCTGAGCCAAACTCCCGGCCCTAGTTTTTTGAGGCAGGGTCATGGTATGCTGTTCAGGCCGGCCTTGTGCTCACGTTGTAGCCCAAGTCAGCCTCGAACTCACAATGCTCCTCCTACCTCAGCCTCCCGAGTGCTGGGATTAAAGGCTTGCACCACCATGCCTGGCTTGATTTGAGGACATGGTTCTAATAGTTACCATAATATTATGTCTATTCCCAACTAGAAGTGTGCAGCTTTGTATTCTGAATTTAAGCACACTGGAAGTCACTTGAGAGACCTTTTAAGTCCTGTCAGGACTATTTACCCATCATGAGTAGTAAGGGTGAAGAAAATGTTTTTTCTGTATTTAGGGATGGTTTGTAAAATCTAAATATCTGCTCATTGATAAGGGCTATTAATGTTTATGCTGTGTGTAGAAGTACTCTTGCTTCCTATAAATAAATTTTATAGCAATTAAAAATCCAATTATGTCTAAAAAAACTAATATTCTTAAGCTATCAGTATCTAATAAGTTAAATTCAACAAATCTATGTTGTGTATTATGTGGCAGGCATTTTGTTTGGGACTGGGATATATAATGAATAGACATTAATTCACCCAAAAATACTAATATTAAGGTAACCTTCAGGACTTCCTTAAGATTATGTTGTGTTCAGAGATAGTACGGGTTACTAAAAAAAATGCCAAGGTAAAGTCTCCAACATGCCATGATCAGAGTACTCCCAGTTGTGAAAGTACATGGAGTGTTTGAGAAACCAAAAGCACCACAGAGTTGCCAGGCAGGGACAGGAGAGGAGGAACAATAAGGTAGACAGAAGCCTGTAAGTAACAAGAGGAATTTCTGCCTTCTTAACCTTGTTTATGATTTTGGATCTGATTGTAAAGGCAGTGGGAGGCTGTATTGGGTATGCTAGGTCCCCCCAAGTACTCATACTTTTGATGGGGCTGAGTCTAGTGCTTGTGTTCAGTTTGTTGTCTAGCGCTGGGATTGGCAATGTGAGCGCTGCACATGCCCAGGGGTGGAGCTGAGATACAGTGTAAGGGAAGGCAGGTCTTCCTCTTGCGCTTGTGCGCGTGCGCTCTCTCTCTCTCTTCCCCTCCCCTCCCTCCCTCCCTCCCTCTCCCTCCCT
>RJWM01027482.1:0-26759 GCA_004363535.1 Dasyprocta punctata
GAAGTATTTCAAGCCCTGAAGGAAAATAACTTTCAACCCAGACTGATGTACCCTGCAAAATTATCTTTTAAAATCAACGGAGAAACAAGATACTTCCACGACAAAGAACAACTACAAGAATTTATGACAACCAAGCCAACCCTACAAAGAATACTGAAGGACATTCTAGAGAGAGATAAAGAAGTCCACTGCTCCAGAAACAGTGACAGAGAGATACCACCGAGCAGGGCAGACAAATGAATAATCCATCAATGGGAGTTAAGTCCAGTATTGTTTTCAATGAGCTGTTTAGTTTAATCCTATTCTACCTCGATCAGCCTAATTTTTTTTCATACATGATGACAAAGACAGCTATCTTAAGATAACAAAGTTTATAAGGGTAGCCTTCAATGATATGTGATCACCTAGCTTCAAAACCAGGTATTACTTTCGCTGTTCTATTCTGAGGGATTTTAACTTATCTTGGTGTGTTTGTGTTACAGCAGATGATATAGGCAACTACCTTGAAGCTAATATGAGGCATTGCAGAAATCAACATTGCATTACTATGTATTGCCTCCATTACCTTATTTGTTATTTGTCTTATTCAATACTATTTCGTTCGACTATACTTGGCCAATTGGTAAGGGCATTTAGTTTGAAGACAATAAGAGGTATTACAAGGGGACCCAAGGAAGGAAGCTATGGAAAAAAGACATAGTTGTATACGAGGGTATTCATAAGATCGTTTGAAAGTCTATACTACTAAATGCATTAACTGGTAAGAGAGAACAGTTGATATTCATATGATCAGATCAATCCTACATGTCTTTATCTGTCCATCTGAACAGCCCCCCTTAATGGTAATATACAATGTTGCAACCACTGTAAAATTCTAACCATCTAAACTCCTAAACCTATAATTTTATAGTATAGGATATGTTGTTGTTGTTAGTTGAATCCTTTAGTTTTTTTGTTTCTCTTAAGTATGACCATTCTTTTATCCTTTATAGGCTTCACTCTGAACTATTTAGCTTGATTATATTAGACCTGATATTATGGGTAGTTATTTCAATGATAGCAAGAGTCACTCTAAGGGGAAAGGAAGAAAGGAAGGGAAAAAGAAAAAGACATAAATTTATAAATATGCGTAAATAAGAGAGCTAAAAAAGAACTGTAATGCTGGGTACATTAGCTATTGAAAAAGAAAATTAATATTCCTGAATTGATAAACCTTGTGTGTCTATGTCTGTCAATATGATCAACCCCTATGAAGGTAACAATATGTAATATTGTAACTACTGTCAAACTTCAACCACCTCAGAGTGTAAACCTACAGTGTAATTGTATCAGATCTGTCATTGTTGTTGTTTGTCTTTCATGCTTTTTGTTTCTATCTTCTGTGTCTATTTTCTTTTAAATAAAATTAAAAAAAATGAAAGAGTTGAAATAACAATGGACTCTGCAGAAATCTAAAGCATCATCAGTACCTACTTTGAGAACCTATACTCTAATAAGATGAAAAATACAGAACAGATGCATAAATTCATAGATGTATATGAATTACCAAAGCTGGATCAAGAAGATTAAAAACTTCTAAGTAATCCAATATTGGTCAATGAAATTGAAGAAGTAATAGAAAAAATTTTAAAAAAGTCCAGATTATGATAGATTGACTACTGAATTTTACAAGAACCTTAGGGAATATCTAATGCCTCTACACCTATAAATCTTTAAAGAAATTGAAAGGGGTGTGTCTTGTTTACTTTTCTCTCATTACAAGGACAAAACACATCCAAAACTAAGGAAGGAAAGGTTGTTTAGCTCACAGTTTGTGGAGGTTTAAGTTCATAATCAGCTGGCTCCAAAGTAGAATGGCCTGGCATAGGAGAAACACTTCAGTGTGACAGAAGACAGAGGTGGAACAAACCTCTTTTCCTTCCTTATATTGTAAGCAGGCTACCACCCTCTAGAGTGGGTGTAGCGCTCACACCATCTCTATGCTCTCCTCTTGCACAGGTTCAGGATGTTTACAAAGTGAGGACCCGGATCCCCTGCTGAGTCCCTTAGTTAAACTTCTAAACTTCTCAAGGTGACACAATGTATCAACCATTACAGGATGCAACACTCTCAAAATCATTCCTGGAAGCAAGCATTACCATAGTACCAAAGCCAGCAAAGGGCCCAAACAAGGAGAACCATAGGCCAATCTCTTTAATAAATATTAATACAAAAATCAATAAGATAATGACAAAGAGTGAATTAAATCTTCAAGAAAATTATACAACATGCCCAAGTAGCATTCATCCTGGGAATACAAGAACGGTTCAACATATGCAAATCAATAAATGTAATACCTGATATTAGTAGAGCCAAGAACAAAAAAACATATGAGCATCTCAATAGATGCAGAAAAAGCATTTGAGAAAGTCCAAAACCCATTCATGATAAAACCCTATAGGAAATTGGAATGGGAGGTCTTTATCTCATTCTCATAAAAGCCATCTGTGACAATCCAACAGCCAGCATCATTCTACATGGTCAAATCCTGAAAAGTTCACTGTCAGGTCCAAGACAAGCATGTCCACTATCACCACTTCCATTCAATATAATTGTGGAAATATTAGACAAGAAAAAGAAATAAAAGGAATAAGGAAAAGAATGGAAGATCTTGTATTATCATTATTTGTAGATAATATTCTATTCTCCACAGAAGACCCATAAACACTAAAAAAATCAGACCCTCCCAATTTAAACACCCAATCCAAAAATGAACATCTGAAGTGAATAGACACTTCTTAAATGAAGAAACACAAATGGCTAATAAATATGTGAAAAATGTTCAGTGTCACTGTTAATTTATGTGATGCAAATGAAAACAATTGTGAGATTCCATTTCCCTTTTTAAAGTATGGCCATCATGAAGAAATCAACCAATAACAAATGTTGGCAGACTGTGAGGGAAAAGGAACTTTTCTCCACTGATGATGGGAATGTAGACTGGTACAACCACTGTGGAAATCAGTGTGGAGATTCTTCAAAAACCTAAAACTACAGGTTCCATTTGACCCAGCTATTCCTTTACTTGGTATCTTCACGAAACAATTAAAAGCCTCATACTATAGCCACATATAAACACCCATGAATATTGGAAATAATCCCAATGTCCATCAACTAGTGGATAAAGAAGATATGATGTTTTGTACAATAGAGTACTACTCAACTATAAGGATAAACCTGAGACATTTCCAGTTAAACAAATATACTTTGATACCATAATCTTAAGTGAAAATAAATAAGTGAAAATAAATAGGATGTACATATTCAAAAACTGCATTGTTTCTCTGTTATGAGAAACCAAAAGTGTAAATAAGGACCAAAATGTATAGGAGATGCTGGGAAATGGAAAAAAATGTTCACATGAGAAGGAGAACAAAGGATGGGCAAGGGTGAAAGGAAAGAAGGGATAAGATAAAAAAAAGAGAATAGATGGGAAAAATGGAAACAAAGCTTTTATAAATAAGCAGAATTGAAGGGGATAGAAGGGAATGAGAAAAAAAGAAGTAAGATATGTCATGTACAGGTACAAATTCCCTATGATGAATGTTATCAGTATGTGTTTCTAGCATGTACCAGTAAATTTTAAAAATACTTTGTTAATGAAAGCCAAGGTAATTGTTTCATATTTTGTGATTTAAGACACTTTCCTCAATTTACCTCATATATCCCTTTGTCTATAAAACTTGTGGGTTTAGTATGTTCTGCAAAAAATTTAAGTCCTCCAGATACAACAATGAGTAAACAGCAGTAATTTTGTCATTGTGACTATACAAACAACTAAAACATATTTTCTGATATAATTAGCTATACTAAAACAGATAAAAAGGGAAAAATAATAGTGTGTATGGAGTTAATTTTAGCTAAAATGATCAGACTAGGACTTTATGATCCCTATAAAGTACAGATCCACAAAATTTTTCTAAATTCAATTAGGGTGTGAGGTTCATTGGGGAGAAACTAGAGACACAGAAAGTAAAATAAATGTCATTCTCAGAAGGCTTATTATTCTGTAAATATTCACAGACATTTTACATTCATGTCCACTAGGAGAAATGATGGTCTGAGATGGTGAGTTGGACAACAGGCAGAGAGTATTTCAAAGAGAAAATAAAACCAATGTCCACAGTGAAATAAATATATGTAGACTAAAATAATAAGAGTTAGAAAGCATCTAGTTTTCACAGGAAACAAGTTTATCCAGATATAGGAACACAATAAGAAGTATGCATACTGAAAACTAAGAATACATTTAAAAGAATTATGATGCTAGCCAAAGCCATTTCCCATGAAAAACTGCCCTACACCAACTGGAACAGCTATAACCAACTGTATAAAGTGAAAATTTAAAAAATGAAACTAAAACCAGACACAGGACTTACAAGAACAAAATTATAGACCAATATCTCATGTGAATGCACCTGCAAAATCTTTAACAAAATGTTAGAGAAAAAAAATCTAAAACTTTATAAAAAGCTACACAATATGACAAAGTGTTTTTGTCTCAAGCAAGCAATTGTTTTTACCAGTTAAAAAGAAGTTAATGTAAGCTATCTTAACAGTTTAAAATAGAAAAATTATATGATCATTTTAATAGGCATGGCAACAATTTGATAAAATCAAACACCTACTCCTGATAAAACTTTCAGTAAACTACCAATATGTAGAAATGACTTCAAATTTATGAAGAAAATCTACAAAAATCCTCAGGTATAATCACAGTTAATTACAGACAACTAGAAACTTTCCTGCT
This sequence comes from Dasyprocta punctata, assembly GCA_004363535.1. Classification (NCBI taxonomy): domain Eukaryota; kingdom Metazoa; phylum Chordata; class Mammalia; order Rodentia; family Dasyproctidae; genus Dasyprocta; species Dasyprocta punctata. The sequence goes on from RJWM01027482.1 coordinate 4,790, forward strand.
GTATTAATGCAAGGCTGCCTCTTATCCGTACTCCTGTTCAAAATCATACTGTAACATCTCGCTAATGAAATAAGATTATGAAAGAAACACTAGATCAGCAGAGATGGTATATTCAAATGGATAGAAAACATAAAAATACACTTGGAATTGATGTGTAATTATTTCAAGATACACGATTAATTTACGAAAGTCAATGGCATAGCAAATTATCTCTGCAACAAATTAAATGGACTTTGAATTTAGTTATAATTAAAATAAATACATAGAACCATTCTCATTAGTACCCCAAAAGATGAAATACTTTCATATAAAGATATATATATATGATATCTATATGACAACTACAAAATTTTGATGAATGAAAACAAAGAAATAAATAGAAATACAACTCATGTTTCTGGATAGGATAATTCAATATTACCAAAATGTTGCTGAAATATTCCCTACTTGATTAATAGACTCAATGCAAATGCAGTGACACACCCAATGAATCGTTTTGTGTAAATGATTCTAAATTGCACATGGAGAGGGACATCAAAGACACCAAAAAAATCAACATAATATTGAAGAAGAAAGTGTTAAAGGACAAACACTACCTAATTTGAAGATTTTTTTTTTTTTTTTTTTTTTTTTTTTTGAGGCACCGGGGATTGAACTCACAATCTCGCACCTGCCAGGGCAGGCACTTGAGGCACTGAGCCAAACTCCCGGCCCTGGTTTTTCGAGGCAGGGTCGCACTATGTTGAAGATTTTATGAATCTATGTCACTCTAGACAATTTGATATTGGTAAAAGAGCAGAGAGGAAGCCAATAGAACAGAACAGTGAGCAAAAAAGTTTTAATCCCATAAATATAGAGCACTAACATTAGAAAAAAAATCAAATGCAATATACTTGATCTCAGATCATGTATTCAAAATATGGTATTCAAATTATGGTATTAAAAAAAACACAATATTCATATCCAAACAAAAATAAAAATAAAACCAAAACTACACGCAAAAAAATTAGAGATTGACCTTACAATTTCATGTCATTTTCTCATTTACTTAACTAATGCTCTTTTGCTTCAAAACTAGGAAAAAAGGAAGAAAAAGAATAATACATATGCATGGGCAAATATCAAGATCATATATTAAAAACTTTTTCAATAAAATATTAAAGGGCATTTTAAGCATTCTAAATAAAGGCAAAGACAGTCAAAGATTATCAGACTATATTTAGAAACCAAAATGTAATTATATCTGCTTTCAAAATAAGAAAAGAAAAGCCAAGAAAACAGAAAACAAAGCTTCACAAGTATGGGGTAAGTTATAGAATGACAACACCATGAAAAAGATGAGTTGTAGCTACATTTAGAGCAAACTCAATGTAAGAACAGAGATATTCTAAAAATAAAGATTTCATAGATATGGAAAGAAAATAAGGAATAAATAGTCGGACATTCAGAATGAAAAGAACCTGTACAAATTTGGAAGAACAAGTTTGGTGGATATTAATTTTGAAGGATAAAACAAACGTTGTGTATAGTTCTTAAGGCCTACTGACAATTACTTTCACTTCAATCCAACATCCCTTATTTAGAGGAGAGGAATACTCTGTTATCATTTTTTTGACATTGTTCTTCCAATGTACATTTTGCATTTGAAAATGAATTGGAGCCATCTAAAGACAGCAGTACATGGGCAATTGGTTTCCTATTACATTTGTGTTATTCTACAAGAAGAATGAACTAGCAGCTTACTTGATACACTTTTGAAGAGTATTTGGAAAACTGAGGTCAAATCTTTTGTTTCAGATTCAAGATAATGATGAATAATAAATTCTTGGAAATGAACATTTTCACTGAGAAGAGAATAACAGTTTGGAAAACATTAGCATGTTAGTTTTCCAACTTTTTTCCTACCTATATTATTAAATTATTGTCACTACATGTGTTATCATTATATATATTATCATTATATATATTTGTTTAGTGTTATGTATTAAACAAAATTACTAACTATTGTTGTTCTCATTCTCATTAGAAACTCTACTTCTGTGATGCCTAAATATTTCAACTTCATGGCTAATGACAGTTTTGTTTTAGATTTATATTTTGGTTTTCAATTTCCAAGAAAGAATTATGGTACTGCTTACTTTTATCAACAATGCTGAACTAAGGGTGTAGCTCAGTAGTAGAAGCTTGACTTGCCTGTGTGAGGCCGTGGATTCAACTCGCAGCACCACCAAAATAATGACGATGACGGCGATGATGGTGATGTTGATGACGATGATGATGGTGGTGGTGGTGATGATGGTGGTGATAATGGTGACTAATAGGCAAATAAAAATTTGAATGCTATTGAAATAGATTGCAGGAAAAGTACTGAAGAGTGTAAATCTACTTATCAATTGAATTATACACATAGTGGTTATAATTGTACAGTAGGAATAAGTTTATTATTCCTGAAAAATAAGTTTTGATTTGATTCAGAGGTGAAAGAACAGTGACGTGATGGGTTTGTAGAGGTTGCTTGGGATGGAGTGAAATCAGTCATGGAGAGTCAGTTACACCAGAGAGTATGATACTATAAGAAGAGTCATCTATACAGACACTAAAATCAATCCAAATGATCCCAGGACATACATGAAGAGCCACACTGTGAAGCACATGCATAAAACTTCAGTGATTGAAGCCAGGCTGCTTTTAACCAGACATCAAGAGGCCGCTACTATGAATAACTTATAACCAGACTTGTAGACTTCTATTGTTTCGACAGTGCTGTGCTTTAAACATTGCTTCCATTAAAGCATGCAGTATAATCACTACTATTTGCTTTTGTCACCTCAATATCCAGTTTTTATTCTTGTAAGTAAAATTGAACCTAAACAGTTTTTTACAAGGATACTAAGGAAGTCTTACATGAAATTCAAAAACAGGAGTAAGCAAATAAAATTAAAATGTTAGATGTTTAACTGTTTTTATAAAACATATCTGATAGTAATTTAGCTATGTTGAGATTGAAGCTATTCTATAATCTTGTATGAAGAACTGCATGGAACTTCAAATCATAGCATGATTTGCCTAGATTTATAAGACACGTAAATTGTTGGGAATATTCAAATTGCTGCATTTCTTATGAGAAGAACAATGAAAACCCCATTGCAATAAAAATAAAACTGTTAGACAAGTCAATATTGGGAAAGATAAAGTTGAGAAGAATCTTCAGATATGTACCTTGCTACTCTATAAAATATGTCATGTTGTAAAAATTTAAAAAAGAGATAGATATAAAAATACTTCAATGTAGAGAAAACACTTTTTGAAACAAGTGTTTTGTATTTGGCATAATTTCCCCCAGGAAAAATTGAACTTCTCTTAATTAATGCGAGTGAGGGTGTAAATTTCACCTTTTGACGGATGCTGTGGAATGATCCCCTAATCACAGGAAAGGTATAAAAAATGTTCTATAAGCCTTAATATTATCCAAATAGACAATGATTATATACATTTTTTGATATGCCATATGGCATGGTAGCAAATTTTCTATATTTATAATGTATTCTAATGACCAATTTCTATATACAATAAAATTGAATTTTAATATCATTATCATACTTCAAAGAAAAAAGTTTAAAAGTTTAATATTTAGAAGTCATTTACTTTCTCCTCAGCATTTGGCAGAGAAGTGGATTAGTCTTCCATAACAGAAAATATATATAAAGAATGAAATTGAACTCACATTAATATACTTTTATAACATATAATACTTAAAATAGTATAGAGAAAGATGAAGATATTACCTACAGTTCATGCTTTATGATCTACAAAATTCTATAATGCAATAGACAGAAAATTTGAAATAATCACAAGTTCAAGGTTACATTTTTCTGGAAAATATGGACACATTAGTATTCATACTCATTTTATAATTTTAAATGTAAAGGTCCAAGATAGTTTTAGCCAAATATATATCATATTGCTCATTTTGACAACACACATATTAAAAATTGGAGCACATATATGATATAAATTCTCTTGAATAAATCAAATCATCTACTTTTAAACACATACATGATACATTTAAAATATAGAAGTTACTTCTAAACATTATAAAAGCATACTTTGACATTTTTCAAATAAATCAATTTAGACCTTCTCAAAATAAAATTGATGCAAATGTGTATTTTAAAACAAGAAAATTGCTTGCATTGGTACTTTTTCACTGTTACTTTGCAGATATATATTTCCTCTCAAATGTTACTCATTTTTATGAATATATTATATTAGAATGACCAAAGATTAATGTCATTCTTGGGACAAATTGCTGAAACTTGAGATTGACTATTATTCTGAAAATCAAAAGCAACTTGTACAGACAGTTCTTTATAATGAAGGCAGCATTATAATGAAAATGCTATGAACAGAAGGTAGAGTTTAATAATGGCTTAGCAAGTTGCAGATATATTAAAAGTTTGTAAATTTAAATCACTGGCATTTTGTTTGTACAATGCAACTAGAATTATTGTTAGATCTGAGACAATCTTTATGTTTGTTTTAATTTTAATCCTATCACAAATGTGCTCCTAGATATAATAATGTGATCATTTTCTAAGTGTTGTATGTTTAACACAGTGATTTTTGTCTATCTTGTGTGAATCTCAGTAGTCCTGTTAAAAACTCATGGTTTTTACAAATGATTCTTTGAATGAAAAGTTAAAAAGCATAAATAAGATGCACACCAAATTGCAGCTGAGTGATATACTCTAAATTATATCTAAAAGATGAAGAGTAATTAGAGCTGGTAAGGATATGGAAAAAAGGAAACTGTATATTATTGGAGGGAATGTAAATTTCATGTCAATTCAGAAACATAATATATGGATTTCTCTAAAACGTAAAAATTGAACTAGTATATTTCAACTATTTTCTTTCTGATATATATCAAAAGATGGAGTCTGAAGCAGTGACACCTTCAAAATAGCATAATAGAAGCAATTAAGCTTTACATTCCTATACATAAAAAAAATTACAGATGTGCAGTGTCAAAATTACCACTTAGAAAATTCCAGAACTGAAAACAGAGATTGTAATGACTCCTTCAGCTGCAGAGCAATAAAATGTGTAAGTGGACATTAATAAAAAATATGCTCCCACATATACTTCTGACCATGCTCCCCCCATAGAATTGATAAAGGCATGTTGAAAAATCATCCCAATTCTGTCTCACAGTTTTGAAATTTGAAGAAGTAGGGATGGGTTCCTCAAAAGACAAGGTATTTCTGCATCAGTGCATGGGAAGTGTTGTCATGCCCATAGAGATAAAGCTCTAGTGAAAAAGAAAGGAGGAGCTGTTTACTTCTATCCCAAAGAATACAGGTGAATCTTCATTTTGACCAGAGGAAATATCATACCCGAGAGGGTCTATGAAAACCCGCTCCGTCCATTCTCTAGAAGGAATTTGTAGACCATACTTTTCACACAGTTCAGATGAATCTTTGGGTTCTCTTTCAGGATCTTTCAGCTGAAAAGTTTTTCCTAACTTCAAATGCTTGTGAGACTTATGATAAAATTCAACTTGTAGCATTATTTAGTACCTAAAAGAAGCATTGATCAAAGATTTAAAAATCCAGCTATACTAAAAAGACCACTAGTCAAATGAACATTAAAAAACAAACATAAATCAAACTGTACAATTATGTCCAAAACACATAAATACTACCATACCTTGTATACGTAAGAATAAGGACCCAAGAGGAATATATGTGGTCAGTAAATGGAACAAACCAAACATCAGTGACTAAAACTTACCTTATGAAGATATGAGATTTTTTCAGACCAAGAATTCAAAGTAGCTGTTTTGATGGAACTTAGGGAAATCTAACACAATACAGAAAAGAAGTTCATAAATTTACCAAAAAAAGAGATTGAAATATTATTTGAAAATAAAGCAGATATTCTATAGCTGACAAATACAGTGGATCAACTCAGAAATGAATTGGATATGCAATTTTGACCAATGCAAATTTGACCAAGTGGAAAAAGAATTAGCCAGCTTTCAAATAGACCAGTTGAAATACAAGAGAGAAAAGAAAGAAGAGGAAAGAGAAAAAGGTACATATCCAGATATCTAGAAGTCAAGTATCAACAGATTATAATCCAATTCTCAAAAATGAAAAACAAGGAAGAGATTTTGAAAGCAGGAAAAGAAGCAATGAACACAGTACGGTTACCCACTGTGCCTGGTAACAGACTTTTTAGTGGAGTCCTTGCAGGTTTTAAGAGAATGAATTGGTATATTAAGATTGATGAAGAACGAAAACTGGCAACAAAGTATACTACAATAATAAAGCTGTCCTTGAAAAAGGAAAGAATAAGATTTTTCAAAGTAAACAAAAGCTGAGAGAATTCAGAATTTGTTTTATAAGAAATGGAAATGCATCTCCATAATAAGAGAAAGAGTGTTAATAAGTAACAAAAAATTAATTTCAGATACAAATGCACTGATTAATGTTAGTATGCTATGAAACTTAGAATACCGTGGTCTTCAATAAGTTTATATATACAATATTAAACATGAGAGGAACTTTGGAAGCATTATGACTCAAGCAAATTATCGAAGGACAAGCAGTGTAAAAAGATGAAAATTTTGTCAACAAACTCAAAATATGGGGTAGGGAATATAGTCAAATAGATGGAGATGTGAAGTGCAATAAAAATATCTACATCAAGAATAGCTCAAATACAGGATTTTATTGGATTACTTTTTTATTTATAATCAGTTGTCAATTACTTTGTTTTTAGATTAACATGTTATAACATGCTTTTAAGTCTTTTTGTAAGCACAAAGAAAGGTTATTATCAACACAGTAAAAAGAAATAAAATTTCAACATATTACCAGAAGAAAATCATTTAACCACATAGCATGATTTTGAGAGAGATAGAAATAATCTACATTAACACCTAGAAATGAAATTTTTAAATGGTAGTAGAATGACTGTATAGTTTCTTATCATTAATTGCCCTTAATTGAAATATGAGTGAATGAATAAAGAAGGCAGAACTATATACTATAAATACACACACACACACACACATACACACACACTTACATAACACACCTTTAAACACACAAATAGACCAAAATAGAAAAAAAAAATTCTGTGAATATATGAACAAAAAATATATAACTTACATATATCAGACAAAGTAGATCATAATTCAAAAGCTATACATGAAGAAAGACAACGTAGTATATAAAATGATAAAAGGGTTGCTATAGCAAGGAGTTATAACAATTGTAAATATGAATCTGCCCAGCATTGCAGCAGTTAAACACTAAACAAAGTACTAAAGTTTCTGATAAAGAGAAAGATTGGGTTATTATTGCTGTAGGAGACTGTAGCAGCTTAATTTCAGCAATGGAAAAATTATCCAACAAAAATTAATAAGAAATGTTTTGCATTATACAGCATTCTAGTCTACACGAACCAATGAAATATTTAGGCAATAATCTATTCAACAGCTGAAGAATACAAGTACTTCACAATGAGGCATAGAATGTTCTCTAGGATAGACCATATATTAACCCTCAGGAAAACACTTATCAAATTAAAAATTTAAATCAAATAAGTTTTCTGAAAAAAATGGAATAAAACTGGAAATCAGCAATAGGAGAAATGGTAGAAAACATCACATGATGAATGACTGCATGCTCACACACACACACACACACACACACAAAAACTGGATCAGTAGAGAAATTCAAAAAGAAATGTACAAGAAAAATATTAATTATATGAAAAATGGGAACACAATGCAACAAAATACATGAGACACAGTAATATACTAACAAGGAAGTTCATATAGGGAGCAATGAACAATTAGTAAAAAGTGCTAAAATAGGAAAGAAAGAAAAAGAAAAAGAAAAGCACTCAAATTACATACCAAGGAACAAGAAAAAACAGAAACTAAACCCAACTGGTAAAAAAAAGTATCAGTAAGATGTTATAAATAACTATTATACAGAAAACCTTCAAAGAGCAATTGTAAACAATGAACTTGGATCAGTAATACATTTTTCCAACAAAAATCCAGGATACAGTGGTTTAACTGCTGAAATCCAAAACACATTAAAAAAGTATTAATACCTATTCTTTCCAAATTATTCCCTAAAAACTGAAGTGGAAGATGTTCTTCTAATCTTTTTCTACAAATCCAGTTATTGTAATGAAACAGTAACACACACACACACACACACACACACACACACACACACACAACTGCCCAAATCAAATTGAAGATTGCAGAGCAATGATTATTGGCCAAAATGAAGTGGGATTTATTCCAGAGATTAAATGATTTATTTATACATATCAATAAACATTACATAGAATGTCAACACAATCAAGAACAAAGACATGATCATTTCAAAAGAATAAATATATAAAAAGCATGTACAAAATTCAACATTGCTTAATTTTGAAACTCTCAAAAAGTTAGGAATAAAAGAAAAACACCTTAACCTAAAAAATACCTTACATAGTTAGTGTGTAGCTTAATGACCAAGCATTTACTTAAAATGGATTAGCCCACAGTTGAATTCTAGCAGTCAAGAAAAAAGACAAAACTGTGAAGAGGTCATATAGATACACTTTTGGGAGACCCAAACTATAACAAGGACATTCAGTATGGTATTACTTATGGAAAAAATATATAATAGTCACAACTTAAAGGAGAAGTGTTATTACAAGCCATAGCTAATATACTGTACGGGAAAATACTGAAAGCTTTTCCTCAAATACTGGGGAGAAGAAAAGGATGCCTCCTTTAATACTGCTTTAGAAATACAGTCCTTGTTAAGGATATTTAAGTCTAAAATATCCTCTAAAGTCTTTACATATGGTGGTGGATCTGGACAGAAAAAGTGGATCACTATGAGTATTGCAAAAGAGTGTAATGTCATCCTTGTCATCTTACCTCTCTCTGCTTTCTGTGGCCATTTTGTAAGCAGTTGTTCTCTGCCAACCTTCTGCTATCCATGGACTAACCCTACTGAAACAGAGACCAAATTAAATCTTTCCTCCTTTACAGTGTGGATATTGGGTAATTTATCCTAGTGACAAGAAAGCAATTAATACAGAAAATTATTATTGCTGGGGATTTAGTTCAGTGGTGTAAGTGCCTACCTGGCAAGTGTGAGGTCATGAGTTTGATCTAAGTGGTCCCATTGCTCTGACTGTACATGAACACATGGATTAGTATCTCTGGGAACTGGGTTGTAGAAGTTTGAAAAGTTTTGAAGATGCCAATTTATCAGGGTCTGGCCTAGATGCCCAATCTCCCAAACGAGTGTACAATGAAGGCTTAAATATTTGGACAAGTGGTATGATTTTAGGGCTCCAGGAGGATCAAAACCCTCTGCAGTTTATGATTCTGGGGGCTCAGATAAAGAGCTTCTCTGGGTCACCCATACTTAGGACATCTTCAAACAAAGAGAGGGGATACTGAGGAAAGCATGGGCACTGAGCAGACCTTAGGAGCCACTTCAAAGACTTCTCCAAGTTGTAAATTATGCCAATTTAGGAGAACTGCCTTATCTCCTTGATGACATTTATGGTAGGAGTGAGATGCCTGCAGTTGCATTCTCTATCTACTTAGCCAAGTGTCCTCAGCTATGGCCTAATCTTGCCCTTTGAGGTATCTAAGGCATCACAGGCCACAACAGGCCCCAACCAGGACCAGTGATTTATAGAGGTTCATTTAGTATGAATCAGCTCCCATCACCAGACAAGGGGCCTAGGCCTAGGACAGAACTCACAGATGAACATAGAAAGTCAATTATTTAATGTCAAATCCTGCTCAAAGCAGCTTCATAGTGGTCTCCAATACCAACTAGAGAAGCCCTATATTTAAGAAAAAGAGAGTTACTTGAAAGATGATTCTGATCAAACCCAGAAAACCAATATGCAGATATGAGTATCATCAAGAAATAACAGGCTCAGTAGCTTTAGCAATAAATGAGGACTCCATTGGAAACTGGATTAGAGTCTAAGCATGTTTTATTTTGGCAAAGTATTTACCAACACTTTGCCCATGATCTGAACCTTTGGAAGACACTTTTAGTGAAGTGGACTACATAATCTGTTGGGAGCCATTTCAAGGCACAACAAAATTCAGGTCATGACACTGGTACTACTTGTTCCTTTTATTCAGAGCTACAGTGGGAATAAGGAGTAACGTGCAGAGCTAAATTTCAGGAAAATGCCTGGAAGGTCCAGCAATGTACTCATGATAGAGAAGTGAAATTCAGAGTGTACTGGAGACTCCAGGAAGTTGGAGATGCCAGGGATGTGGAATATCTACTGAAGAAAGTCATAGTAAGTAGAGTCAACCCAAGAGAGAGGATATGTGGGTTGCAATGAACAAGGTCATAGGAATGGGGCTGCCTGAGGCCTTTGCAGCTTATATCTGATAAAACTCCAGGTTCTGGACATGGAACTACAGGGTTTAATGTTTGATCTGCTGGCCTCACTTCTTTTTTCTCTTGTGTCACTGTTTTAGAATGGGAACACCTACATTGTGACCTTTAACAGTGAAAGCACTTATTTTTGCTTTCTAATTCTAATTCTAGAGAGTTAAGCTTTGCTCTTGAGTCTCCGAGGAGACGTTGGACTTGAAATTTCTAGCAATACTGGGATTGTTAAAATTTAATGACCCTTAGAGGTGGACTAAATGCATCTTTCATAATGAGATTGACAAGAGTGTTTGGGGGAGGAAAGGATAGAATGTTATGGTTTGGGTCTAAAATAATCTCCCCAAAGGCTCCTGTAATTAGGTGTTTGGATTGTGGAGGCATTATATTCATCAGTGGGTTCTTCCATTGCTGAGTTCAGTAACTTAACTGTGATGATAGGAGGTGGGGCCTGGTTCTCAGAGGTGTAACATTAAAGAGTATATTCTGGTTCTTGCCTCTCCTCTCTCCTTGCTCCTGGTTGCCATGGATTGAGCAGCTTTCCTCCTCTATGACCTTCTGTAATGTGTTTCTACCTTGACGTCAGCTGATTTTACACTAAACCCACTGGAAATGAAGCCAAATAAATCCTCCTTTATGATCTTCACATCATACAGGGGCAATGGCCAGAGGTATATATAAGAAGAATATGCAGAGTCAAAGAGCTTTTGGATATGCACGCTCAAAATCTCTCATAAAGTGTGGTTAGAAATTAAAAGATAACTTACAGGGCCACAAATTTAAGTAGGATCAAACACACTGCACTACAGAGAGAATGCTCTGGCCATAGTCCTCCCCATTCTCTGATTTATCACTTAGATTGTTCCCAAGGTCAGTCTTTAAACAGATCACCCTGACCTTGAATGTTCTTGCCCTTTCCCCTGCTTGAGTTCCTGCCCAGATGCCCTTTTTCTTGCTTTTTTCCTTGCTCCCTGGTAAAAATAATAAAAGGCCACACTTGAAGGCTCTCATGAAAGACATTCTCATGCTGAGGGACCTTGGTTAATGGCAGCGCCATTGGGGCCCTCTTGAAGTTTGGATTGGACATTGACTCTAAGTAATCCTTTGTTTCATCCTCTGTACCTTGACATGGTCATAAACTGTGACAATATCAGTGTTTTGCTCCAGTGATAGGAAAGTGATGAATACAGGTATTTAAAAACATAATCCAATAATGCATTGAAAGTGTTGCACACCTGTGGATTTTATTCCAGGTGTACAACCTGGGTCAATATTTGGAAATCAGTCAACAAAATTTGCCACCACTGCAGGTTAAAGCAGGAAAAAGAGAGTTGAATAATAATTTATTTTGCAAAATAACAGTGAAAAGATCTCACACCGAGGTATGTTGAAGACAAACAAAATAAACTGAAAACAAAAACTCCTGTATTGCAGTGGTATGAGAAAAGGAAATAAAATTAATACAAACTTAGAGGAATAAATTATAAGTATCCCCATTTGCAGATAGAACAGTTGTCTGTGTAAGAAATCCCAAAAAGTCAACCAAGAAAGTATCTGGAAGTAATAAGCATAGAAAGGTCATGTAATACATGATTTTCTGTAAAGGTCAATTATATTCTTCTATACCAACATAGAATACTTGGAATAAATTAAAATAAATTTACTTGGAGTAAATTTAAATAAAGTGTCTTCTATAACAGTTCCTTTTGAAATGAAATGGTCGTGAGTGCAAAAAACACGTTTGTACTTTACATAAGAAAATCTACAAAACTCAGAAGAAAATAATTGAGATTTAAATGCTCATGTATCAGAAACATCAATATTAAGAATTACACACTTCCTAACCATAAATGTAGATTCTACATCATCTTAATAAAAATTTGCAAAGATAGTCTTTTAAAAAAATGATCATAAAAACATTAGCTGTCAATAAGTTTAAAAAATCTAGACACATATAGAAGACCCTGAAAATCAATTATAATCTAAGTGCAAATCATAACCTCTCAAGCTAGTAGGAGAAAACACAGGGGAAGATAAATGAAAACTTTGGTTTTCTGTTACTGTTTCAGAGACAGCAGTAAAAGTAGGGTGATGAAATTAATATGTGATAAGATAAATTTTGTTAAAAAGTTAACTGTCTACAAAGACGGTTAATAATCATCTGAAAAGAGGCTCAACATAACTGTTACAGATAATTTAAAATTCAATAAACAATAGGATACAACTACACACCTATTGTAATAAGAAAAACACAAAACCCTGACACTACCAAATGCTGGTGAGGATGAAAAACAATAGCAACTTTCAATAAATGCTGGTGAGAATGCAAACTAATATAACTATTTTAAAGGACAATTTGTCAAAGTAACTGTGCGATTCATTCAATTGAACTTTTAAGCATTTCCTAGTTCTTTTTAAAACAAACGGGAACAATGTGGAATAAGTTGTTGTGCAGCCTGGGTTACTGAACTCTTCCCCCCAATTTCAATTGGTACCTCTCAGAATGAGTGAGTAATGGACTGAAAATATGTCACCTGGTGGATGGTTTGTATTTTGTCCCTGTCCTTCCTAGCATAAGGTGTGTCTTAGTTATTTTTTATTCATTGCTGAGACAAAATACCCGATGCCCAAAATTAGGGAAGGAAAGGTTCATTTTTCACAGTTTTTGAGGGATTCAGTTTATATTTAGTTAGCTCTAAGGCAGTGTGGCATGTCATTCATGGCTGCCACAACAGCAAGATGAGAACAGGAACGAGAGAGAAAGACGTGCCTTCCTCTTGCCCTTACACTGTATGTTGACTTCACCCCTGGGCGGGTGCAACACTCACATCAACAATCTCAACACCAGACCACAAACCAATCACAAATGCCAGACTCAGCCCAGTCCCTAATTACATGAGGTTTTGGTGCTGGGGGGACAAAGGACCATACTCATAGCAAGGTGTTGCACACTGTTTTAGCCCAGGTGTGTACTTTTATCCTTAAGGTTTAAAGCACAAAGCAGACTGTCACAGGGATGCCTCAGTGGAAGAGTAGTATCCACCCTGGGCAGCCTTTCAGAGCCACAATGGACTGATTCACCATGCATCAGGCTTCCCTTGTCTTTCTTAATATCTGTCTATGAGCTAGAAAGTTGTATCACTCAAATGATTGTGTGAATGTTCTGTCTTATTGGACTTAGTGCAAGTAGTAGAATTTGTAGTTCATGATCCAGTGTGCTGAAACCAGTGCCCTGTGAGCCTGATTTTCACATAGAGAAAACAATCTATAAATCTTCAGAAGCTTCATTCATATTCATTAAAAAGTAGAAGCAGCCACTCATTTCTTCATAGCTGCATGATATGTGAGTCTACAAATTTTCCAGAAAGAAAGCATATAGCAATAATGGCAGCTAAAAGAAACACTAATAAATGCTGCCACTGATTAAGTTTCTGAAGGGATCAATTTCATTCCTAACTTATGTAGAAAAAGAGCCGATTTTGTGCTGTATATTGAAGTAATTGCTTCTCTTGAATTAAAAGCTTTTTAAACAATTCTACTAATCTTACTTCTTAAATCACTCCAATAATGTGTGTAGTTTGGTTTACACAGCTTCTGAGTATATAATACAATTAATTCAAGTAAGCCTCCAAGCCAATGAGAATTTGTTGTTGCTGTTAATATGAGATTAAAGGCTGGAAATGATTACTGCTGTGGGAACCATCAAGTCCCATTTATTGTATTAAATCAGTGCATAGATTTTAAGAAAAACATTTTCTTTTTCCTCTTTGTTCTTATTCTTGCGGTTGTAATCATTTCGGTTCTTCTCTGGATGTGAGAAGATACTCTAGATCCATCATATTTTATGGCTGCATTTGTCATAGAATCTTGTATCAGATCTAAATGTATATGAGAAGAGTGCTCAATCACCATTTTTAATCTTTGACTGTGTTTGCTTGACAAACAGCTTTTACCATTTCCCCAGATTTTGCAAATCAGTTAATCATTTTCTTAAGTTTCAGCACTTTATTAGTAGGTTCTGGTAATTCATGTAGCGAGAAGTACAGTTATAGTACTTTCTAGTGACACAATGCAGGATAAAAAGGGCAGGGATAATGATAAATATAGCTAAACACTTATTATTTCAAAAATTCCAAGATATTTACCTAAATTAAAGATAGGAAAGAATTCATCTATTATTTAAATAAATGACATTAACTAACAAATATGGAAACTCAAAAATTAAAAGAATTAGTCTCTTGATACTAGGATTCACTATTGGTAAAATGAAGTTGCCTTTGGAAAGTTTTTATATATATATATATATATATATATACACACATATACTTTTGCATAATTATTTATATATGCAGAAAGTGTCTTTGAAAGAACACAGAAGATACAGACAATTTCAAAATGAAGAGATGATTTGAGAAACTGTATAAGAAAATTCAATTGTCATGGAATATCATTTTTTTAAACTAGTATTCTTTCTTATCTCTATAGTAATTATTGAAAAATAAAATATAATTTAAAAACTGGAGCCCACTAAACTGTAGTCAGGTAAGTTTATGAATCCCAGAAATTCCTGGACTGTTGCAGCACATAAAATAAATTTAATAAAATCTTTGGCACTAAGAGAGTAAAGAAAGTAAAGTGTAATAGCCTATATTTAATAAGCTATAAATTCTCATATACTAGTAACAGTAGAAGCTGATAACCTAATGTCTCATGAACAATATCCATCCTGGTAAAAGATTCAGAAGACACCTTTAACAATTTCTATGCACTGTGCCTCATATTTGTTGCTTTGGTTAAAGGAAAGAGCACATATACTAACTTCAATATCTTGTATATAGATTATACATTTAGGTCATTTGTCTTAAAATTTCTTAACTCTTTGCTTATCATTTAGTAGAACATGGTGACACTGAAGGATTGTTCCTTGTTTTTTAAAGTGCATTTTACATTTTACATTCCTATCAGGAAAATCTAATTGTAGGATTTCATTTCCTTTCTTTCCTCCTTCTGTCACCCTATGATTTCCAATCATTCCTGAAATTTGCATACATTGACATTTTCAACATTTCAAAAATTAGGCAGTTTTATATTGCTATGCTTGGATATGAAAGCACCTAGCAATTACTTCTCATTAATATCAATCCTAGTAAGTATGCTTCTCAGATAAGGTCTAGTGGTCATTATTTCCAAAACTGTCTCCTGGTGTGCTTTGTTGTGATAAATTTTTAATGTCCATATCTACATATCTAATGTCTATATATTTTACAGAACAGTGGAATATTATGCTACTTTTGGAATCATTTTTACGGTTTGCACACAACATAATTGCAAATAAATTGAACAGATTTTTCTGATTTCTATAATGAATCCGTTTAAGAAGGATGGTTGTGATAACACATTGTTGAAATGTCTAACAGTAAACTAAATATATCTGCAAGATACAGGATATATGCCTTATTAACTGCAGTTCATTGCTTTAAAATAATCTGCACAACTTTTTAAAACAGTTTTTCTTATTAATTCCCAGATTCTACAGATCAGAAGACTGGACGCAGTTCTGTGTCTGAGATCGTAGGGCTGAGATCAAGATGTCTACCATAATGTGGTCCTTCTGAGACTTGAATAGGGACAATTCTGATTGTAACCTTATCAGGTTCTTGATGAACTCCTTTTCTTGTTGTTATAACTCATCAAGAATTTTGAATAATCTTATATGATTTTTTAAAAATTAAATCCCATTTTCATACTGTCCACAGAAGATTTTAGTTCTCAGAGAGGATACTCTGTATCCATCATACTTTATGACTGCATTTGTCCTAGAATTCTGTATAAAATCTAACTGTATATGAGAACAGTTCTCAGTCATCATTCTCAATCCTTAACAAATTTTACCTGACAAAGAGTCTTCAGCATTTCCCCTAGATTATTACAAACCAGTAAGTTGCTTTCATGAGATTCAGTACTTAATTGAAATAGCAGCTTCTAGAAACAATTTTCAGAACCTCATATCGTGGCCTCTCCTCATAAAGCGGTATCTTGGTTGTTGGGAGCCCTTAGCAACGATATCTGCTCTTCTTGCAATCTGGGTTAAGGGCTGAACTGACTGAATCAAGTCCACCCATGTTCAAACATACCCCTTTGGATGAATTAAAATTAATTCACCGAGGGTTTTAATTACATCTGCTAAATCCTTTCATCTTGGCTATGTGAAATAAACTCCTCACTGGAAATGCATCGCATCATGTTGATTGACCTTCACACTGAGATATATCCTTGTTCCTTTTTAAATTTCTGTTTAAAATTTTGTGTCAGGTGCTCACTATGTTGCCCAAGTTGGGCTCATAGTTATAATTCGCTTGACAGAGCCTCCCAGAGTATATGACTTGGGCTTATACAAGGAATATATAAGTAGAGTAGTATCTTTGTACTCATTTTAAAATTATGATATCAAAATGATAAATAAAAAAGTATGATACTAAACAACTTTCAAAAATATCTGAAATGTGAATTACTTTATTAAAATGTGAGCCCAATATCAAGTGTTTAATAGACTCAGCATACATTTACAAGTTTAGATAACATCTGGGACCTAAGGAAATTATGATTTCAGCACTCCAAATGCTACTGATCAATGTATTCTAAGGGGGCTGGTGGTTCATAGTGAAATGAAAAGAACTTCACAAGTAAAGCCTCCTCTTCACAGCAGTCCCTGTCACCACTGCTTGACCTTATCCATCAGAATGTGCTCCCTGTGATGGGAATCACTACTATCTAAGAAAAATGCTACCTTTTCCCTATAGTAAATACCCAAATTGTCTGAGTTTCTTAATGTTCTCTTACTTTTTTAGCAACTAACTCCTAATGCCTGCATGTTGTGGATAAAGACATACATGATGTTCTGTTCCTAGATATTATATTTTCATTTCCTTTTCTATTTACAGTTTTTTTGTTTGTTGAGTATACTTGCAGCAAAAATTTTGAGCATATCTGGTTTGTCTAGTTTGGTTTTAATCTTTTTTTTTTTTTTTTGTACCGGGTATCGAACTCACAACCTGGCATTTGCCAAGCAGGCACTTATGGTGCTGAGCTAAATCTTGGGCCCTTGGTTTGTCTACTTTGGAACATCATTTCATATTCAAACTCTTTAGTTTATTATTGCACGTTTGCAGTACATAATGTTTATATTCCTTGTGTGGCATTGCTATGTGTACATAATAATCTTAATTCTTTTTAATTACTTTCCTCATCCCCTCTTCTCCCTCCCATCTCTTGGTCCCCTTCCCTTTTGCAAAAGATCTGTATCCCCTTTTGCTTTTGTTTTTCCCTTTAGTTTGTGTTCGTATCCAATTTTTCTAAAAGAGTATCTAGTTTAGTGGACATAGATCTTTATCTAGCACACTGTGTATCCTCTCAACGTTCTCTGATTCTCCCACGTTCTTGCTTGGGGAGAAGATTTAGTAAATTTTGGATGTAAAATAGGGAAAACTACCTATAAATCCTCTCTGTTTTTTTCAACCTCACACTTTCCTCTTTTTCTTTAGAAGTTTGAACTAGAATCTGATTCTGCTGTTTACAATGCAGAACTTCTAAACCGTGTTTTGCTTCTCAGTGGAGCATGTTCTTGTATCCAGTTATGCCTTTTTTCCCCTTGTCTTTTGCTTTATAGGTATGTCAGAGTAAACTAAGATGTCTTATATGAAAATTCAAGGACAGGTGAAGAGAATCACAAATCTAAAGTCTCTAGCTAAATTGATGTAATGATACTTGATTCTGCTCTCGATTACTGTACTCAGTGTGCTGTTGGATCAATCAATCTAAACTTGCCTTAAATTTTCTTCAAGCATTAAACATACACTGTATTTCAAATGCTTACATTTTTTAGTGAAACTGCATATGGAATTCCTTAAAGATTCTTTATTTTGTTTCTTTTGCTAAGTAATTTCTCTTTCTATTTATTTATTTATTTATTTATTTATATTATGGTAAGGGGGGGCTTAAACTCATGCTGGGTCTTTACATCAGTCCATATCTCCAATTCCTTTTTATTTTTTTTATTTTTTGAAATAGTGTCTTGCAAAGTCCAGAAATTACTCAAAATAAGCTTGAGCTTGTGATCCTTCTGCTTCATCCTCCCACAGTTTTGGGATAAGTGTACACCCCACTGATTTGATATTTTCTTTTTCCCACTTAATGTTCTGCACCTTTTCTTTTCTGTTACATCTCATTTTCTTTATTTTTACTTTTCAACCTTTTGATCTCCATACACTTATATTTGTGTCTACATTTGCAAGAATGTAGAACAGCACTGTTACAAGTCCCTTCTCTTTCTCAAATATCTTAGAAGACCACTGTTTGAAATAGGCAATTTTAGTCAGGAAAAAAATATGTAAGTTGCTTAGTAGCATACAAACATTCAAGGTTTTCAAAATATTTTGAACAACAGAAATTTATAATATTTTGGTCTATGATAAGGCATTTTATGAACCATAGAAAATGGGCTTACTAGAGTTTTGTGATTAAAATTTTAGTACTACTTAATATGTAATAAAACTTAGGACAAGTTAGTAATTATATATTTATATGAATGGAAGAAACTGAGTATTTTGGAAAGTGTAATCAACTTGTCAGCAGTTGAAATTTTGACTGTTTTGTTATTGAGACTAGCTTAATGTGGTGCACATAAAAAGTTAATTATATGAAATAAGTTTAAAGGTGTAATACATGACTGTAATGTAACTGAAAAGAAAAGATTTTTTAGGCAAGTTAATGACAATGAAAGTTGTTAATTATATATGGTCTGCAATCTAATTATCTGTATTCAGTATTTTACTTAGCCCAAATATCCATGTTGATAGGTGAAAATGTGGAACATTATAATTTTAATACATAATCTATTTTTAAAAAGTTATATTATGTACAAGTACAGATTCCCTATGATGAATATGATCAAAATATATACCAAAAATGTACTAATGAACTTAATTTAAAAATTGATATCTTTAGGGAAGTTAGTCTCTCTAAATAAAAATTTTTCAGTTGTGAAATTGATAACGTATTCAAACTTTCTTTATAAAAAGACTGAGACACTATGTATAAAGCTGTCCAAATGGAGAGTACAGTAAGATATTTTTCATAGTACTGTATCAATAAATACAAAAGTAACAATCATATATTTAAATTTTTGTATTTTAACTATGTGTCAGCATATTTGATACATGCTCTTTTAATAGTCAACTAAGGATAGATCAATTTTGTCTAAGTCGATTGTCAACTAGAATGGGAATATACATAGCTGGATTAAAATTTTTATTTAACCAGAACTCCTAGCAAAGTGATAAATGGTGGATTTTAAATGATATATTAGAAAACAGCACAATTTTCACAGTGTAAAATTATTTCAAGGTAGAAAAACTGAAGGAATAGTGTAGATATTTCAGTATGTATCCTTTTAAGAAGCTTATGTAACTTTAAAAACTTCTCGTAACCAGAATGGGCCCCACCCTGCTGGTCCCAGAGGGCACAAGGACACTCCCCCCCGCACCCCGCACCCCCCCACCCTGCAAGCAACCTGCTGGTTCAGAGGTCTGGCTAAATCCATAGCAACTAAGAAACAACAAGCAACTAAATGCTAGTATTCTTTTGTAGATTTTTCAGGCCTCTGGTCAGCAACTTGAGCATCTCTTTGGACAATGACAGTAGGCGATGTAGCAAATAAGGGGGATTCTCTTCTGTTTTGCCTTACTGTTTTGCTTTACTCTGATCATTTTGTTTTCTCTTTATTTTATACTCTGTTTTTACTGGTTTTATTCTGTTTTGTTTTTGGTTCAATTCTGCTACACCTGTTGGAATGGTCAACTATTCTGAGGATGACAGGATATACTACAGAAGCTATTGTATTCACATTATTTTTGTTCGAAGTTCTGTACCAGTTCTACTGCTTTGTTTTGATTGGCTTTGTTCTGTTATGTTCTGCTGGATTTTACTATCTTTAAAATAAAAAAATAAATAAATATAAATAAATAAATAAATAAAAAACTCATAGAGGTTTAAAAGTTTATCATTTTTATATATGGAAATAAATGTGTATTTGTAGTTTTGTTGAATTATATCTATCGTATAGTGTCCTTTAAGACTGAAAAGATAGACTTAGCATTTGACTATACTGGTGTTTTAAATATATGGTTTAATTTGTTAGTCGTGAAACTTTACACAATTATACACTTTATATAAGCCAAAATTTTAAATGTAAAATATAAGATCTCATTTGTAAAATTAATATTATGAATATTTTATATGTGTAAACTACTTACCATAGAATTTGCTTAAATTAAGGTTTGAATAGATGATACGTATTCCATCTTACTTCTTAGATCAAGATACAAACTATCTCTATCTAAATATTGTGAATACAGAGACCACTTAGACAATATCATTAAGTAGAGAAATGATGCAATTTATTGGAAAAATAAATTTCAAATAATAATGGCAAGAGCTAAATATAGTTTGCCAACAAATTCAGAAAGAAATCTTTTAGAGTTTTCATCAAAAATGAGAGAAATTATTTAGAGGAATACTCAAAGAAATTTGAATTCCAGTTTATTTTCTCTAGTTTCAAAATGTCTTGAGCTTATGAAGTAGCACAGTGGCATAAGCACCTGTCTAGCAAGCCAGAGGTCCTGAGTTTGATCCCTGGCACCAAAAAAAAAAAAAAGTCTTTAAATAATTATATATTTGTTAAATAAATGAGCCAATGAAGTTTTAAAAATAATTACAAAGTAAACTATAAATATTGTGAAGATGAAATATAAGCTATGTTTTGTATGTGTTTCAATTCCCCTTTAGATAATGAAAAGGTTGCAGAACAGTTCACTCAAAACACTAGAAAAATAGTAACTAGTGTACATTCAAATATTTCATGAATTATAATTAAATAAAATGATTTTTATTTAATTATAGTTTAAAGTCAAATGTCACATTAGTGAATCCTAGCACAGCGAGGATAGCAACACAGTAATTTTAGGAAAATAGATCATTCGTCATACTTACACAAATTGAATGCCCTTGACTTGTCTTGTCTTCTCTGTGGTAGAAAGTAAAAGTAAGACTAACTGACAGTCATACTACTTGTTCCCGAAAATTAAGACTAAGTTTTGACACATGGACCTGTTGCAATATACATTCACTGTATTGCTACATAATTGAATTTTGATATAAATAGAGAGTTTAAGTTTCCTTCAATGCAAATATAGTTCTGACGAGGCCTAATAATATCAACTTAAATATCTAAATTATCTAATCTTTAAAGTAAACAGTAAAGAGGAGTCCTGCAAAATGGCCGACCTGATGACTCCACCGTAAGGAGGCTCCCTGGAATATACCTCCCAAATGCTGGAATACAAAATAATACAATAACAGAAAGAAGGAAAGGGGAGGGAGATGGATCCTCTGGACCTAAGAGGAGTCTAGGATGAGAACTGTAGCCCTCGGAAAGAGTAAAAAAAAAGAAGAAGTAA
>RJWM01027483.1:0-26601 GCA_004363535.1 Dasyprocta punctata
TAAGGATAGGAAAGGTAATTTTGGGAAATGTAGTTTGGCCTAGCTAAGCTGACCTGTAATGCCACCACTGTTAGATGTCTAATTTGTTTTTGCTTTTTATTACAAAGAGTACTTGATCTTAGCTAGTGTATATAAGGTGTTCTTCCTATTTTGGTTTATTGAGATAGTTTTCTAGGGTTACAGTTGCTGGGTTAAATGGTATGAGTTTTTCCTGAAGTGTTCTTTTTTTTTTTTTTTTTTAAATGGGAATCAAACTCACAACCTCTTGCCTGCCAGGCAGGCGCTTATGTCACTGAGCTAAATCCCCAGCCCTGTTTTAGAGACAGGGTCTCACTATGTAGTTCAGGCTGGCCTCGAACTCCCTTTGTGGCCCAGGCTGTTCTCCAGCTCACAACGATCCTCCTGCCTCAGCCTCCCGAGTGCTGGGATTAAAGGGGTATGCCACCACACCCGACTTGAAGTATTTTGAAGCATTTATAGCTGTATTTTATTCCAAATTCTTAACTTACACATATCTCATGGTGGTGTATTGGTTTCATTACATAATTGCATGCATATGTATGTGCATTTATATATTTGTTTAGATATTGTTTTTTGATCACCCACTGCATTTAAATAGATACAAAGGATACACAATTGATTAAAGTGTGGTCTGTCTTGAATTTTTTCCAGTGTTGATTATTTAAGAGTAGTAAAGTATATGCTTGGTCCTCTGTTTGTTTGTTTATTTATTTATTGATTGATTGATTGGCTTTTTTGAAACAGAGTCTTGCTATATTCAACGCTGGCCTTGAACTCACTGTGTAACTCAGGCTGGCCTCAATCCTCCTGCCTTATTAGCTTCCCAAGTACTGGGATTACAGGCGTGAGCTGCCATGCCTGACCTCGTAATAGTTTTTAAGTATCATCAAATATACAGTGTTCAAAATTCCTTAATGTTGTACTAGTTTTTGCTTATAATTGGTGTATTCAAATTGTGAACTAAATAAAGTGTGCATATAGCATCTGGTGTATGTGCTTCTTAAATATTTTTCAATCAGTGGACCCCCTCTCCCTTGCCATTTATGTTTTGGGCAAATTGAGCAATTTATTTCTATAAAATTTTCAGTATTCTGTACTTCTCTCTTTTCTTTCTTTCAGCAGAGTTTGACTCCAGGGCCTTCCTGCAGAGCTCCGTACCCAGCTCATTTTTTCATTTTGAGACGGGGTTTGCTAAACTGCTAAATTGCCCAGGCCCCAATTAGTGATCCTTCTGTTTCAGCCTCCCAGAATGCTGGAATTACAGTGTTGTGCTGTTATACCCAGCTTCTGGATTATTTTTTGTTAACTGGTTGAAATGTAATCAGATTAAGATTTAGGTTTTTTTTTTTGCCTTGATGTTGTGGGTGAACCCAGGGCCTCAGATAAACCCCGTGAGTCTCTTTGTGTGATACTGATGAGATCAGTGGATGCGAGAATACTCATTTGGTGGGTTTAAGTATTGTTAGCTGGATCCATCTATTCTCAAGTTTCCTGTCAACCTTTAGGTACTGGGAGTGGCAGTAACCATTGCCTGCATCCATTATTTCATCAGTGGGAAGTTCCAAATGGTGATAACGAAATCTTACAGTTTTCAGGCTCACTAGCTGAAATTCTTCTATAGTAAAGAATTTTGTGAAATGAATTACCCATTGATACAACTTCTATGTGAAAAAGTGCTGTTCTTTCCTTTGTTTTGCATTTTACATAAGAGTGAGGGCGTGTGTGTGTGTGTGTGTGTGTGTGTGTGTGTGTGTGTGTTTTGCTGGAGACTAAACCTGGGGCCTGCTAGGCAGTTACTGTACCACTGAGCTCTATGCCCAGCCCAGCCCAGGTTTCTCATGTTTTGTTTTTTTTCTTTTTTTTTTTTTTAATTGAGTAATAGCCTCCCTGCCAAAAATTCACACAACTTTTTATTTGGACATCTTTTTCTCTTATGTATTATCATATAGGTAATAGAAAAGATTTATTAGAAATGTTTCCTGTATTATAGAAATTGTTGATTTTGTATATTTTGCTTCTTTTGAAATATTACTGTAGAATAATAAGATCAGATTTGATAAGACCTATTACTGATTTTTTTTACAGTGACAAGTTTTGTCTTTTTAAGTATCACTCCTTACTTATAAAAAGATACTTAATCAAGCTATTGACTTACAGAAAGTGAGTCTGTGTAATCTGAACTGAGGGCAAGTGTGACCCCGCAGTGCTTCAGTGAGTGTGTGTTGCTATGGGATGAAGTTTCAGGCAGGGAATAAGTATTGTTTGGTATCAGGTAGCCAGTGTAGTATATTATACTTGGTTGCTTTTAGAAAGGAAATTTTATTTTAAATGAAAGAGCCAGAGAACCTAGTAAATAGACTGTTAATTTTACAACGTCTATTTATCTTGGAGTGGGAAATGCTTTTACTTTTAAATGTGCAATGTTAGAGGGAATGTGAAACTATTTATTTATTTATTTTTTTTTCAAATCCATTTTATTCAAAGATAAATAGAAAGAAAAAAAGAAGAAAAAAACTACAACAAAATTTCAAAGCATGTCAACCAGGGGTAACAATGGTACATACATTGTACATTGTCATCCTCAAATCTTTCACCCAGAGCACAAGACATCTGCCTTCAATTGTCCAGACAATACCAGTACAAATCTTTCTCTTCAGCACTCAGAGAAATCAGCAGTATAACTATCTTGACTATTTTTTTATATACATGTGCTTACACATATACATGTTTTTTCTTTCAGCTTGTCATACTATACTAAAGAAATAATACGATGTGAAACTTTTTAAAAATCATTTCTTCTCACTTTGTTTTTAAATAGGAAATCTGTTATTGATCACAATAAAATGTTGGTTCATGTTATTTTTGGAGTTAATTGTTCTTTAACTTGAGAATTTTCTTCTATTTAACTTGATGGTGTTTATAGTCATTGAGAATCATTTTATCTTTTACCTGGTTGTTGAAATAATTTGAATATTGACTTAAATATTATCTTTTTGTTTAAACTATTTGTTAACTTTTTATATGTAGAAAACTTTAATTTTTAAAAGAAAGTTTTCTAATCAAGTTTGTACTAAAGAGCTTGGCTTTCTGAGTTATTATAAAGGCTGGTTTTACACATACTACTTCAAATGACCATGAGATGGTGCTCATTTGTTTCAGTTTAGTAGAACTGATTTTTTTCTGAGATGCTTATAGGAGAATCTATAAATATATTATGTCATAAAATTCTAATTATTTTTTCAGTATTTATGATATGGAAGTACATATAGTGTGATATAAATCCATCTCTTCAAATTGGTGTAATTACCTTTATATATTTCTTCCCTAATCTGTTGGCCGATATGATAAAATGATTTGCTGTAACTTCAGATGAATAATACACAAAATGCATTTCATTTTTGACCTTGTTTAATATAAACTTTGGATTGGGTCTCTGTTTTTTATAGTGTATAATTTTTTTCCTTTTCTTATTTGTATCAAGTATGTAATCTTTGAAAAACAGTAAATAAAATTCAGACCTCTTGATTTTTTACTTGCTGTTTTTATAGTGTATCTGATGATGAAAAGAAAATGGCACTTTGTGACATGAGTTCTCTGTGCTGAAAACTTTTTATTAGATCTTTGACTTTACAATACCGATTTTAGTAGACATGTGGGATCAAGTATATCTCTGGACTGTCACCTTTTGCCAAATATTCCTTTTGCAGTTATTGAATTTTTATCGGGTTTGTGTTGTATTGAGTTGGGAAAAGTGAACATAGTCTGGGTAGGGTGGAAGAATTACTCCAAATAAGCTAACAAAAGGCTGAGACCTCTGAAAAGCTCTGGCAGCTCTTGGTATTATGGCCCAATGGCTGAAGCAGCCGCTGTGCCTGAGTTTGTGTGTTCTGACCCATCAGCCTGTGTCTCCTGGGGAACGTGGTCGCCATGAGGGGCATCCCTTTGCGGTCTGTGTACGCTTAGCAAAGAGCTGCTCACAGGAGCTCGAGGAAAGGGAATGTGAGAAGAGCGTGCTCACCGGAGAAAAGTGCCCGGAGAAAAGTGCCAGTACTTTGAAAGTATGCTATCCACTCTGCCGTTTTATAATGGTTGCGTTTTGATTCTTTCGTTTTTCATTTGAGAGGCAACAGAATCAGAAAAATGTTACTTTGACTGCTTACTCTGTCCCTAGTGAGGTTTGTAATCTTATTGGAGCTATATAATCTTTCTGACCCAGTTTCCGTAATTGTAAAACGAGAATGGTAGTACCACATTTATGGGGTTGTTGTTAGAACTTTTGAGAATAATGTCTAACACACAGTAAATATTTACAAATGGAATTTTCCTTCTCTGGTGCCCATACTCTGATGGAAACAAGACTCATGTAAAGATAACTGATCCTTCATAGCTGTGTGACTGAGCATGTGTTGCGGTACCCAAGGCTTCAACTGTTCAGAGAGGGAAACAGCACCGTCTCTTTAGTTCTACCTGGAAACGTCTTTTGGTGGAGGCGAGACTTGAGCTAAACTTTAAATTTTAAGGAGGGAGAGCAAAGGCAAGGAAGTAGAACATAAATTCGTTCTGGTTTTAGTAGGTATCCTGGACTACCTTAACCAGGAAGATTGTGTAGGGAAAAAATGGGAGGTGTCATTTTTTGCAGGATAGACCAAGTGATTGAAAATTACTTCTGTAGGTGATAAGGAGCCTCATAATTTTAGTTAACTTTGATCGTTATGTAGTTAAAGTGTTCTTGGGAATCTTGAGGTGCTGGTAATAATGTCCTATTATTCGAGTTCTGAACTAAATTGGAGTTACTTTTCAGTGAGAATTTTTTTCCATGTTAATGATTTTAACTCCTATTTATCAAAATTAAATTAAGCTTTTATTAAATATCCATATTTAGTTGATGTTATAGTTTCACAGAGATCTCAAATAACCAATAAGAGCTAGGTAAAGGCTTATGTTTCCATGTGATTCAGATTTCAAGGCCATGAGCTTGTCTCTGGGCCTCACTCTGTGATACTTGATGGCAAGATACCTTCTAAGACGTTTAAATATTAATTGTAGAGGTGCATAGGTAGCTCGGTGTTAGAGCACTTGCCTAGTACGCATGAGTGAGGTCCTTGGTATGATCCCTAGCACTGCAAAACAACATCTACACCAAACACAACAACAAAAAACAACCTCCCTCCCCCCCAATTTAGACCAAAGCAGTCTCATTTTAAGCTGGGCATGGTGCTGCATGCCTGTAATCCCAGCACCGGGGAGGCTGAGGCAGGAGAATCACCGTGAGTTTGAGGCCAGCCTGGGATGCAGAGCAAGACCCCATCTCAAAAAACAAAAAAAGCAAACAAGTAAACAAAGCTGTCTCATTTTAACCTTTTATGTACTTTCATTTGTTTGTACTCACAGACAACACAGAAGTAATTAGGTATTTTGGGAAATAGAGGCACATTGACTTCAACATACTCTTGTCTGGAGAAATCAGTTAACTCTGTCAAATATTTCAACTAATACTCTAGTAGGGTAGCACTATTCACTGCCCCTCCCCCCTTGTGAGGCAGAGTCTTGCTGTGTTGCTTAGGCTGACTCACAATTCCTGGGCTCAAGTGATCCTTCTACCTCACCCTCTTTAGTGGCTGGGACTAGAGGTGTGTGCTATCTGACTTCCTTCTTGGATTTGTAATGATTTATGGTATCTGGAAGAATTCGGATTTTGCTTTTGTTTTGTTTTGTTTTTTTAAGCCATTTTGAACAATTAACACTGAGGTATCAACATAAAATCAAGCAAGGTAAAATTAGGATTTACGCCAATGAGCTGTAAAGATACTACTTGGATATTTTACTTTTTTGTTTTCTTCATTTTTTTAAACTACTGGGGATTGAACCAGTACTTAACCAGGCAAGTTTCTCCACTGAACTATATCCTTAGCTCTAGTATTTTGCTTTTTTTTTTTTTTTTTTTTTTTTTTTTTTTTTTTTTTTTTTTTTTTTTTTTTTTTTTTTTTTGGTGTCAATGGTATTGGGAATTGAATTGAGGGCCTTTGTGCTCAGCTATATCCCAAACTCTTTTAAATTTTTATTTTATTTTTATTTTTTTGAGACAAAGTTTCCGTAGCTAGCTAAGTAGCCTAGGCTGGGCTTGAACTTGTGATCTTTCTG
Organism: Dasyprocta punctata; assembly: GCA_004363535.1. Taxonomy (NCBI): domain Eukaryota; kingdom Metazoa; phylum Chordata; class Mammalia; order Rodentia; family Dasyproctidae; genus Dasyprocta; species Dasyprocta punctata. The sequence goes on from RJWM01027483.1 coordinate 6,163, forward strand.
CTTTAACCTGCAGTGTACTAGGATTACAGGTATGCACCACCATACCCACCTTGGGTATTTATTTTGTAAGTTGCATTTTTTTTTTTTTTTTTTTTTTGGCCATGCTGGGGCTTAAACTCATGGCTTCATGCATGTTACCAAGTGTCCTACCACTGAGTTATATTGGCAGCCCCTTCTTTAGTTTTTTAAATGGACAAATATGAGTATTTGTATGTATCTCATGACTCGTGCCTTGCACACTCATTTCTAGTAATTTTCCTTAGAAGTGTTTCTAAAACAGTACATGGAAAGCTCCTTTATTATTACTTTTTACCATTGGAACCTTATGACATTCAGTTGCATAGATGAGTCATGGTTGATGTAACATCTGTGTATTGGAGTAGTAGAACATTTAGTGAGTTAGTGTATGTGAACTCTTAGTGCCTAGTACATAGAAATTGTTATAAAAATTACTGTTTGTATGTAACATGTAATGACTTCCTGTTGTCTTTGGGTCTATTTGTGGACTTTACGTTATGTTCTACGTCTAGCTGATATTCATGTATAAATTGCTACACTTTTTTTTTTTTTTTTGGTGCGGCATCAGGGATCGAACTCACAACCTCGCGCCTGCCAGACAGGCGCATAAGCTGCTGAGCAAAACTCCCGGCCCTAGTTTTTTTGAGGCAGGGTCACACTATGTAGCTCAGACCAGCCTTGTGCTCGCATTGTAGCCCAAGCTGGCCTGGAACTCACAATGCTTCTCCTACCTCAGCCTCCCAAGTGCTGGGATTGAAGGCATGTGCCACCATGCCTGGCTTAAATTGCTACACTTTTTAAAAAATTAGAGTTTTTGTATTATATTTTAATCTCCGATAGAGGTAGTTTGCCATTTCTGCTCTTCTTTTTCATAGCTTCCTGGCTATGTTTATTTGCTCAGTTTTGTAGGAGAAATTTAGAGTTAGCTTATTTGATCTCTTCACCCCTTCCTACAAAAACGGTATTTAAAAAAGTATATAGCATTTTTTGTTTTCAAAATTCATTTCTGCAGCCATTCAATCTTTTGAATTAATTTTTAAACTTATTTATCTAGCCAGTCTCTTGTTATAAACTTCTTTGATGTATGTAAACTAATATTTTCTGTCTTAGCCAAGCAGTACTTTTGTATAGCCTAGTATGCCTGCAGTGTCTTTGGTGAGGATTATGACTGAAAATATGGGAGTTCTTTTTAAGAGACATTCTTTTTGTTTAATTATTTCAGGTGGACTGTGTAATTATTCAGGAATTGTTCTGCAAATGTTGCAGTTTTGAAGTGTCTGAAGTAAGGAGAGGGTGGATTTGCATCAAATGTTTCTTAGGAGTCTGCAAGAAATAAGTATTGCATGTATTCTGTGAAGGCTGTAAGTTACTAGTTTACAAAAGGTGAAGCTATCAGTTTTATGATAGCGTTGAGGCCTCAGTGCAGATATTTTAAAATAAAATATTAGCCACTTGAGAGAACCCTTACATAAAAATTCTACTTTAAGTAAGACATAGCTAATGAACACTAAACAAAACAAATGTATAACTGAAGGGCAAACAATTCTGAGGCTACTGCCCAGTTTAGAAAGTAGAATTTGCTAGCTATCCTAGAATTCTTCTAATTATGACTTAGTCTCCAGATGTAACCTTTGCCTTGACTTTTGTAATAATCTCTTTCATTTATAAGTATGATATGTAGAATACATCCTTGGTGTGTAGGTTAATTTTTTTTTAACTTTTATTAATATGTTTGCAGTGCATAATGATTACATTCACTGTAGGGAATTGGTTCATGTACATAACACAGTTCAGTTCCTTTTTTCCCTTCCTCCACATCCTTTTATTTTTCCAGCATCAGATTCATTTATTTATAAAACCTTATAAAGTTAATTATCATATATGCATATTGAAAATTAGGCTAATAGGCTGGAAAATGTGTAAAACATGTAAGGGTAGGTGTTATAATTTGATTTTTTTGAATGTTTTAAAGTCTGAGTTCAATTTACCTGTTGAAGAACTCAAACCTTTTGATATTTAGAGTTTCTCAGTCCAAATGTTGTTGATTGATTGCATATTCACGGTGTAGATCACCAAGTCCCTCTGCCCTCTATTTCCTGCTGTTTTGCCTGTCCAGAGGCTCATCAGCCGCCGCTTCCATACCTGTGTCTGGACTGTAGGTGGCGCTGTTCTTTCATCGCTGGGTGATTATGACTGGAGGTCTTGTGTGTCTGATGTTACCAGATGTCCATGCTCAGCATTTGGATCTGCTAATTCCCAGAAATGACGGTATTCTGATGTTTGTATTCATTGGAGTATTTCTGTGAGGAGAAGCTTTCTGTGGTCTATTTGGTTATCCGGTGTTACAGTTAAGAGTGTGCAGTGCTATCGTTACAGAAAAGGCAGGATAATTGCTTGATTCATTGCCTTCATTTACTAATTTTTTTTTAAAGTTTAATAATTTTTAAACTAATAGATCTTTCCCTTTTTATGTTATTACAAGGAGACCAGCAAGTTGTTATCATCATTTTGAAACATTGTGAACTAATGGATTTAAATGTATTTGATTGGAATTAATATCTCTTTTGAATCTCAAATTGTCCTGTCTTTAGCTAATAGGGTTTTCAGGTTGGCTCCTGAGTTTTTTGGCATAACCCTACTAGATTTGATTACATTTCTGTTATTTTCTATGACAAGATGTTTCAGGCTCATCTTTTCTTCTCTTGTTCTAGACCTTGAATCAGCTATTTCTTCAGGAAGTCCTGATTTTCTTTAGCCAGAAATGGTATTTCAAGACTACAGACTGGGCCTTAGGCCTTTTCAGTTGCTAGAACTACTGAAACCACTCACACTCACCATACACATTCACACTCACACTCCTTCCCAGTTTCTGTGTTAGAGAGTGTGTGTGTATGTGTGTGTAAGTTTATATAATTCAAGTGAAGTGCCTTATGTGTTAATGTAATACTGTGATGTTAGCTGTGAAGTTTTTGTAGATGCCCTTTGTCAGATTGGAGAATTCCTTTCTATTCCTGGTTTAAGTTTTTTTTTTTTAAATCACAAAAGGACACTAGAGTGTGTCAGATGCTTTTTTAGTCATGATTCAGATGATCATGTGGGTCTCCTTTTTATGCTGTTGACATGGTATCTCATATTTATTAATTGTTGGATGTTAAATGAACATCCCTGAAAAAAATCCACATTTAATCATGGAGTAGAATTATTTTCATATGTTGCTGGATTTGATTTGCTAATATTTTGTGATTATCTTTATATTTAAAATTCATAAAAGATGGTTTGCAGTTTTTGCGTGATGTCTTTGACTAGTTTTAGTATGAAGGTAATAGTGACTTCATAGAATAAATTGGGAAGTGTGAGCTGGGCTTGGGGTACATACCTGTAGTCCTGGCACTTGGGAGGTTGAGGCAGGAGGATCACTTTGAGTTTGAGTCCAAACTGAACTACATATCGAGAGACCCTATCTCAAAAAAAAAAAAAAAAAAGGAATTTTTTTTCAGTGTTTTGTAATAGTTTGTGAAATAATTGCTTTTCTTTGTCTTTAGATGATAGGTAGAATTCACTATTGAAGCCATGTGGGTCATGGCTTTCCTTACAGATTCAAGTTTTTGATCTGTTTCCAGTCTATTTCCCATTTCTTCTTAAGCCAGTTTCAGTAGTTTGTCTTCCTAGGAATTTGTTCCTTATTTCTCATTTGTTTCATTTCTTGTCATACAGTTGTTCATGATCTTACTGTGTAATCCTTTTTATTTTGTGATTCCAGGGTCTTGTATCTGCTAGCTCAGCCACTCTGGTACTGCCAGACGTCACTAGCCCTTTTTAAAATTTTGATAGTCTCCCCATGTACTCCAGACTGCCCTTGACTTTGAGATCCTGCTGCCTCTGCCTCCTGGGATAATAGGATAGCTGGGATGATAGGAGTGCACCAGCATTCCTGGTTCTCTTTGCGATTGTAGTAGTTTGAGTTTTCTCTTTTTTTGTTGTCTGGTTTAATTAAAGGTTTGTCAATTTTGTAGATATTTTTGGAGGTCCAGTGAAAGTAAATTTCATGATTTTTCTGTTTCACTAATTTTGTATCATTAATTTCATTTTATTCTCATTTGTTTAATTCATTTCTTCTCTGTTCCTTATTTTCTTCCTTCTGTACTTGGTTTAGGTTTATTTTGTTCTTTTTCATGTTTTAAGTTAGAAAGTTATTCACTTGAAACCTTTCATGTATATGTATAAACTTCTTTTATCATTTACAATTGTAAATTTCTTTCTTTTTTTGGTGGTGGTACTGGGGATTGAACTCAGGCCCTTGTGCATACTTAGGCAAGCGCTCTGCCACTGAGCTGCATCCTCAGCCTCCTGTGATTGCGTCTTTAGCTGTGTGTTTTGACATGTTCTCATTTTTATTCATCTCAGAATATTTTCTAATTTCTTCTTTAAAACATTTTTCTTCAACCATCAGTTATTAAAGAGTATACTGTTGAATTTCCATGGATTTGTTGAGTTTCCAAAATTTCCTTTGGCTAGTGATTGCTAATTTCAATCCTTGTGGTCAGAAGATCTATTTTGCGTATTTCTGTCCTTTGAAATTTATTGAGATTTGTTTTCTAGACAAGTAACACAGTCTGTCCTGGAGAGTGTTCTGTGTTGTTGAAATGGTCTACAGATGCTACAGGTCTGGGAGGCTGGTGTGTAGTGCTGAGTTCCTCTGTTTTCTTACTGATCTTCTGCCTAGTTATCTGTATTAAAAAGCAGGAAGTTAACTGAGTTTTACCATAGGTACTATTAATTTATAGAACTTTGCAGGCAGATTTGATTGCAGTGATCATTTGTGATTCGATTGGAGAGCACTGTATGTGGACAGCACATCTGGAACTCTGGAGGTGTGAATGCTCGAGGGGAGGTGATATAAACAGCATGGGGAGGGGATGGGGGAGAAGAGGTCATTTTTTTTCTGTTGTATTTCATCAAATAAATTGATTTTGTTATCTGTTGTATTTCATCAACTCTAAGATGCTAAGCCCCAAGGTCTGCCATTACTTTATCTAGCAATAAGAAAAATATCTTGCATTTGTAATTTAAGATGCTAGTCATTGTAAGGCATTCTTATTTTTGCTTTGTTTTGTGGCACTGGGGGTTGAACATAGGACTCACGTGTGCTCAACATGTGCTCTACCATTGAGCTAAACCTTCAGCCCCTGATTGCTGATCTTTTAAAATAATTGATAACATTTGTATGAATTTTATTTCAGGTTATTGTATGATGCCATAAATTTTTGTTTATAAAAATAAGACATTGGGTCTGATACTGATAGATAGTAGAAATTATGAAAATCAGATATTTCCTTGCTGCTTCCCAGGGGCAGCCAGCATGAGCAGGGGCACCCAGCCAGGTAAGCTCTGTGCACCCACAGACCACCATTGGAGACCCTTGCTTCCTTTGGGCAGCCATCACCCACAAACCCAGATAAACACACCCTTGTGTGCCTGCTGCCATTGGGGTATTCCTGGTGTAGTCGAGCAGGTTGAGAAGAAGCACCCCCACCACCACGTACCTACATTGGGGAAACCCCAGTGTAGCTGCAGGGGTCTGGAGAAGTCTACCCCACGTCCTGCTACCTCCCTGGGAACCTGGGGTCAGAGAAACCCAGGTGCCTGTCCCATTCCCCTACACATTGGAGGGGCAGCAAACGTGGAAAGTGCCTGGGACCCCACAACCAGCTTGTTGGGAGGAACCCAGGAGAATGTCAAGACAAAGGAGCAAAAGGCAATCTCAGACCTCCAGCCCACACAGAACAAGTATGGGAGATACAGTCATGGAAGAAAATGAAAGTCACATACCTGAAATCTTGGAAAGTATAGCAACTGAAGTAAAGAAACAACTTCATGGGACTGTAAAAATAATCATATCAGAAATAATGTCTTAGGTAAAAGAAATCAGAAACATAATGGAAGAATTGCTGAGCATATCTAAAGAAGACATAGATAAAAGGAGGAGGATGGGAAAATGATGGAAACCTTCAATGAACAATATAGAAAGGAATTACAATGCATGAAACAGATTCAAAGAGATATCCAGGAAATTAAAAAGTCTATCAAAAGTTGGCAAAACTGCTTGAAACAGACTGAAGATAGACTTTCAGGACTTGAAGACAGGATCATAGCTAGCAATTGTGAAAGGAAAGTTCTCCTAAAAATAACAAGGAACCAGGAAATAACAATTCAACAACTGCATGATGATGCAAAAAAAAAATAATTTAAGAGTGATAGGTATCAGTGAAGAAGCAGGGGTCAACACAAATGAAATAAAAAGGCTATTTACAGAAGTAATAGCAGAAAACTTCCCAAACATAGGAAAAGGATCTTGCATACAGATAAGTGTGGCAAATGGAACTCCAACTAGCCATAACGAAAGTAAATCTACACCCAGGCATATAATAGTCAAGATCCCAGAAATTCAGTTTAAGAACAGAATATTAAAAGCTGTTAGAGAAAAGAAACAGATCACCTATTAAGGAAAACCCAACAAAATCATGGTAGATTTGTCAATACAAACCATCAAGTCAAGAAGAGTTTGGAGTGAAGTGTTTCAAATCCTGAAAGAACACAACTTACCACCCAGATTGATGTACCCTGCAAAACTATCTTTCAAAATTGATGAAAAAATAAGATACTTCCATGGTAAAGAACAGCTGAAGGAATTGATGACCACTAAACCAACCCTACAGAGAGTGCTAAAGGATATCCTAGAAAGAGATAAAGATGACCATGAACAGCAGCAGAGGAGGATTGCCAAACAGGACAGGCAATTGAATGAAGGGGAAAAGTGGAGGGCTAACAGCAGGAGGATAGCATGGCAGAGATGAACCAATGTATGCTGGTTGTAACCATTAATGTAGATAGCCTCAATTCACCAATAAAAAGAAACACAGGGAGATTGGATCAAGAAACAAGGTCCATCAATATACTGTACACAGGAAACACATTTAACTCCAAAGGAAATATTTAACTCCAAAGGAAATTCATAGACTGAAAATCAAAGGAGAGAAAACAATTGTTCCACGTGACAGCAGACCAGAAAAAAGCAAGGGTAACTTGCCAATCAACCACAGAATGATAAGAAAGATATGGTATTTTCATACAGTGGAAAGCTACCCAGCTATAAAGTAGGATAATCTTGAGGCTCTTGTAGGTAAATGGATGCAACTGGAGATCACGGTCATGGGTGAAACTGCTTGGACTCATGTGGATGAATCCTATCATAAAAAACAGAAGGAGTTAGTGGGATCCAAAGAGCACAGTAGATATTATGAAAGTGATGGGAGAGAAACACCTAGCAGGGGAAGGTGGTAACCACTGTTAATTTCTTACTGTCTTGTTTTGAACTCTTGTACTGTTTTCATAATTTTGTTAGGTTTGGTTTTGTTCTGTCTTGTTTTAATAGATTTTACAGTGTCTGATGGTATGGGCAGCTATTTTGAAGATAATGGGATGTATTATGGTAATCATGGTTGGTTTCCTATTATCTTGTTTTGAAGTCCTATAATGCTTTCATTTTTTCGTTCAATTGGCTTTATTGTTTTGTTTGTTTGATTTTATTATGTGTGATGGTATGAGCAGCTATATTTTTATTTTAAAGAGAATAAAACAAAACAAAACAAATCAGAACAAAGCAGATCAGAACAGAACAAAACAAGCAACACAGGACTTCAAAGCAACACACCAGGAAATCAACAGTGGCTGCCACAATGACGCTTGTTTTCTTGAAAATAGTTGTCTCTATACCTTCAGACACAATAAATTCAAACAAAACAAAATAGTATAAAACTAATCAAAACAAAAGAGTGAAAGCATTATGGGCTTTCAAAACCAGATAATAAGAAACCAACAATAACTACCATAATGTCTCTTGTTTTCCTCAAAATAGGTGTCCATACCTTCACACATATTGAAATCAAATACTAGAAAACATTAAAACCAATCAAAACAAAGAATAAAAGCATTCTTGGACTTCAAATCAAGATGATATGAAATCAGTAATGTCTATCATAATGTCTTGTTTTCTTCAAAGTAGCTGTTCGTACCAGCGCACATAATAACATCAATTCTTGTAAAATCTTTAGAAGTTCTAGGCATTTATAAGCCTATACATGTATATCTATTCTTTCTGTGTTAGAGGGAAAAACATAACAAAAGAAAACAAAATACAAGAAAAACAAGCAAAAGAAACATAGCAATAACAAAACCCAAAACAATAACAATATAGGCTTTCACAACAAGGTGGTAGGAACATAACGAAGGTTGTTATTTTGCTTAGTTATCTTTAGAAGAGTTACTCAGATTACCAGATAAAGACTTGTAAAATTGATCTTATCCTATGAATATTAACTGTTTTGTTCCAAGAACTAATAGATTCAGTAGTACAATCATCCCAGCTATCCTAAGTGTATATATACAAATTTGTATCTTTTGAACAGCTGTTTTGAAGAAAACAAGACACTATGGTAGCCATTGTTGATTTCCTGTCATTTTGTTTTGAAGTCCTGTAATGCTTTTATTCTTTTGTTTTGATTGGTTTTATTCTATTGTGTTTTATTTGGTTTTATTATGTGTGAAGGTATAGACAGCTATTTTGAAAAAAACAAGAGTCATTATAGTTACCATTGTTCATTTCCTGTTATCTTGTTTTGAAGTCCTGTAATGCTTTCATTCTTTTATTTTGATTGGTTTTAGTCTGTTTTCTATTATTTGATTTCATTATGTGTGAAGGTATAGACTGTTTTGAAGAAAATGAGACATTCTGGTGGCCATTGTTGATTTCCTGTTTTGTTGTGAAGTCCTGTAATGCTTTCATTCTTTTGTTTTGATTGGTTTTATACTATTTTATTCTGTTTGATTTTATTGTATGTGAAGATATGGACAACTATTTCTAAGAAAACAAGAGACATTATGGTAGCCACTGTTGATTTCCTTTTGTCTTGTTTTGAAGTCCTGTGTTGCTTGCATTATTCTGTTCTGATTTGCTTTGTTCTGTTTTGTTTTGTTTGTTATATTCTCTTGGAAATATAAAAAAGAAAATTAAATATTTCACTTAATTGCTACATTGTATTCAAATGTGTAGGTTCTTTCTTTTTGAAAGTAATGTACAATTTTTTGCTTGCAAAAGTAGAAACTTGTATATCAAACTAGCTTCACTATAAGGAGTAACGATTGATTTGTAGGACAAAGATAGATCGTCAAATGCAGCTGGAAGCCAGGGAAGCTGGAATCAGGGCCTGAAACTAGGGAGTTGAAGTTGCCAGAGCATTCTTTTTCCATTCATGGTACATGACTTTCTCTTTCATATATTAGGGAAGATGTTTACTAGAAGTCTTTAGTTTTCATCTTTCCAGCTCTTTAGTCCCAAAACTGTGAGCCTTTCTTTTCTACCCCTCCTCCACCATTAAAAACAATTCTTTTTTTCTTTTTTTTTCAGCAGGATCTTGCTATGTAGTTCAAACTGGCCTTGAACTCACTATGTTGCCTAGGCTGATCTCAAACTCACAGTGATCCTCCTGCCCCAGCCTCCCTAGTACTGGGATTATAGGTGTGTACCACAATGCCCGGTTAAAGAACAATTCATAATAATGATTTTGATTGGCCAGACTTAGCTTACCGTGTCAGTTTCAGATCAGTCATTTTGACCCAAAGGTTGAGAATCTGTGTGTGCCAGGCTTGGCTCAAGTGACTGCTCAGTGGCTTGGGTATAAGGTACTGTTACTTTCTTGCCAGAAGAGGGCCATGAGTGGATTGGGATGAAAAAAAGAGAGACTACAATTCAGACAAACATACCAGGTGTCTATTACAGTGGACATTTAGGTTATTTACAGTTTACTGCTTAATATATTGTTAATAGTCTGTTTTATATCTGAAAAATTTCTGCACAAAAGAATTTTGTTAGGAAATTATTATAAAGATTGAAAACTTCTTATTTTACCAAGAAGATAATATGAGTTTTTCTTTCACACGTTCTAAATTTTGCTGTTCATCAGAATAGAACTTCAAATTATGAAATATTTAACGATGTACTGTAACATGGTTTGCAAGCAGAGGGGCATTTATGTAATAGAGTTGGAGTGCTAAAGTGATACAGAATATCAAATTGTATCCAATACTATAAAGTTATAAGTGCATAATCAGACTCAAATACTGGAACAAATGATTTGACTGTGGGATGCTTGACATTTCACTATCTCTTTCATATCTTATGGTGTTTGAGTCCACATAATGTAAGTTCAGTGAACTTCTGACTGGTTGTCACCAGTGACAGATTTCTGATTTTTAAAATCTGTCACGGCTATAAATCACTAGTTTGCTAGATTGAACTGGCAATCTATTAAAGAACATGGCAGTATTTACTGTAGATAAATGCAAATTTAAAAAGGTTCTGTGTATGAAGGTTTAAATGATTTATTAGCCCTCAGTGCACACATGAATCTGAAGTTATGTAATGGATTTAGAAAATTTCATTTCCTGTTTGAAGGTTCAAATTTGCATATTTATTCTATAATGCAAGTATTGGATCTAAGTCAATAGAACATATAGTTAAACTCTAAGTGATATCAGTAATTGCTTAATCTTTTTTACATATTACATGATAAACCTTTTGTAGTTGTAGGACAAGTGATTAAATATATCAACTTTTTTTTTGGCTGGGGTGAGAAGGGAGGGAGAATTAAAGAAAGAAACTGGGACTGTCCTCCTGAGGTGTTGTCAGAATTTGTGCTCATGAAACATTCCTTTTCCTTTAATTTGGTTTTTGTCTCTTACCAATTAAGAGATTGATCTAGGTGGCTTTTCTTTCAGTGAGAAATAATTGGTGGAAAGATGAATCGTGTGAGAGTCACACTGCAGGTTATTCTAGCTCCCCCATCCTCCTGTCTCAGCCTTCTGAGTAGTGGGACTAAAGGTTTCTGCCACCACTTCTGGTCTACTTATTTGTCTTGAATTCTTTATCTACTTTCCTCTAATAGAACCTTGCACAACTAGTGTCACATTGCCATTCATCTCACAGTGATGTAAAGAGACGCAGAAAGTTTCCATCCATGCAGGTCCCTTGTGTTGCTGCTTAGAGCCACACTCAGTTTCCTGCTGCTGTACTTCGTCCTAGCGCCTGAGAACACCAACTGTTTATTTCTACAATTCTGCTAGTTCAACTCCCCCACTCCCATTAGTATAGATTTTTAGAGTTATCTAGATTTTTGTGTGAATCACTGGTTTGGTCCTGTTCATTGTTGGATGTACCACAGCTCAACCATTTCATTGTTGTGGGTCATCTGAGTTATTTCATTTGGCTGTTAACTAATAAAGATTTTATTTATTTATTTTATTTATTTATTTACAAAGAATCTACATAAATATCAATAGAACAGACAAGCAGGTTTAGTAAGGTCATGGTAGAAGGTCACAAAGCCGGTTATGTCATTTTACATTCCCACCATCAATATAGGAGTGATCCAGTTTCTCTACATGCTCATCAGCAGCTGATGTGTCACTGTTTTTCATTTTAGTCTTTCTGATTAATATGTAGTGACATCTCATTGTGGTTTTGATTTCAATTTCCCTGATGGCTAATAATGTTGAAGTTTTTGTCTCTATGTCTTCTTGGGGGAAATATCTATTCTTGCCTTTTACATATTTTCTAGTTGGATTCTTTTAAACTGTTGAATGTGATAGTTTGTAGATATTCCTTTGTCAGATGTGGTTTGCAGTATTTTCTCATGATCTGTAGCTTGTCATTTTACCCTCCTAGCAGAATCTTTGAGCAAAATTTTAAAATTTTGACAAAGTCCAATTTATCAGGTTTTCCTTTTATGGAATTTACTTTTGGTGTCAAGTCTAAGGACTCTTTGCCTAGCCCTCAAGTCCTGAAAATTTTCTCCTATATGTTTCTCTAATGGTTGTGTATTTTACATGTAAATCTGTGACTCATATTGAGTTAGTGTTGTGTGAGGTGTGCTGCTGAGTGAGGGTTCATTTGTTTGCCTGTGGGTGTCTAATTGTTTCAGTGCTATTTGTTGAAAGGACCATTCTTCTTCCATTCAGTTGTCTTTTATACCTTTGTCAAAACTCAGTTTTATACCTTTGTCAAAACCGCATTTGTGTGGTTCTCTCTCTGGGTTCCCTATTCCGGTTTATTGATTTATGTGTCTACCCCCTGCCACTTCCTCAGTGTTGATTACTTTAGCTATGTGGTAAGCCTTGGAATTGGGTAGGCAGATTCCTCCCACTTTATCTTTCTTTCTCATTATTGTTTTTGCCGCTCTAATTCCTTTGCTTTTTTCCATATAAATCTTAAGATAATATTTTCTGTATCTGCAGAAATCTTCCTGGGATTTTGATGGAAACTGTTCTGTCTGTCCGTATCACTTTGAGGAGAGTTGTGACCCATACCACGAAGAAAGCACAGCCCTCCGTTTAGATTTTCTTTGTTTTTTTCATCATCATGTTTTTCAGTAACCTGGTCCTATATACATTTCGTTAGTTTTGCATTTAAGTAATTTATATTATTAAGAAATGATAAATGTTATTGTATTTTAAACTTTATTGTCCACATGTTCATTGGTATATGTAGACTAGGAAGTCAGTTCTTTTTGCTAAGAATGTTTTGTTTCTATTCATGAGAGATACTGGCGCATGCTTTTTTTTGATGCTGGATAATGAACTTGTTTTTAGGTTTTTTTTGGGGGGGTCATTGTCTTTGATATCAGCTTCATAAAATGAAGTGAGAAATATATGATTGATGTTCTTTTAACAATATTTAGTAGATTTCTCCTGTGAAACTTTGTGGACCTTGGAATTTCTTTTTAATTTTAAAATTACAAGCTTAATTTTCATAATAGTTGCAGGGTTATTCAAATTGTCTTTTATATTGAGCAGGTTGTGGTAGATTGTATTTTTTGAAAATTGGTCCGTATCATATCATAAAAGTTGTCAGAGTTGAGTTTAGAGTTGTATGTATTTGCTGCCTACAAGGTCTTTTCATTCTTTGTCTTCTCTCTTGTCAGTCTTGCCATAATTTTGTCAATTTTTATGATCTTTTTGAAAAACTAGCTCTTTGTTTCTTTTTTTTTTTTTTACACCCTATGGTGTTGCTTTCAATTGTATTGAAATAGTTCTTTATTCCTTCCTTTTGGCTTATCTTGCTTTTTTACTTTGTTTTTAAATTGAAAGCTGGGACTATTGATTTGAGCACTACATTTGAGTGCTACAGACTTCTGTGTCAGTACTGCTGTGGATAATGGCTCACAAGTTTTGACATGTTGCATTTTAAATTTTGATTCAATTCATGGTACAGTATTTTTAAAGTGCTCTTGAGACTACCTTTGTTCTATTAATTATTTAGGTTTCCAAGTGTTTGGAGAGTTTTCTGTTATTTTCCTGTTACTGATTTCTAGTTTGATTTTGTTATGTTCAGAGAATCTACACTATATGTAATTTAAAAATTTCTTTAAGATTGTTGCATTTGTGTGATGTCCCAGGTTATAGTCTATTTTGACATATATATTACACAAAAAGACTTGAAAACAGTATGTTCTGACGATAGGTGTTTTCTTATCTAAATGTTAGTTTCTGTGGGTCAGTGGTATTGTTGAATTGTTTTAATCCTTGCTGGTTTCCTGTTTATAACATAGTGACATGTCTTTCTTCCATATGGAGGAGAGTCTGATGAGAAAGAACCTATGTTTTGGTGGGAGACAGAGGTATGTAGCGGAAATACTTGAGCCCTGGGCGTTTCAACAGAGTATAAGTGTAGGTGAGGTTATGGTGTTGGAGGAAGATATTTGGGCATGTAGAGTAGAAGATTGCTTTCTGGCTGGAAACAGAAGGGAAGGAATGCCAAACTTGAGAGCAATGCAGAATATGGTCACAATACAGCGCTGTATAGTTTTGCTGTGGACAGATGTTCTGTTCATTATGAAGAAAATAGGTATGGATGCCTGTATACCTGATCTTTATGTTATTGTGTCTTAATTATGCTCTTAAGGCTGAGACACAATACCCGACACCCACAGTTTAAAGAGGAAAGTTTTACTTCAACTCACAGTTTGTAGAGGTTTCAGTCCATGGTCATCTGGCCCTAAGGTGGGGTGGCATGAAAAGGGCCATGGCAGACTAGTGTTGCTTCTAGCAGCGAGACAGTGGGAAGCAGGGAGAGGGAGAGAAGACAGGAGAGAGGAGAGGGGTGGGAGAGGGAGACGGGGGAGAAGAGGTGGGAGGGGAGAGGGGAAGAGGAGGAGGAGGAGGAAGTGGGAGAGGTGAAAAAGGGGGAGGGGAGGGGAAGAGAAGAGCAGGGAAGAGATAAACCCATCCAGCACCCTATTTCCTACTGGGTTCCACCTCCTAACAGCAAGTTAGCTATAAACTTATCCGTGGACTGATACACTGATGATAATAACAGCCCCCCGCCCCAGCACATGAACCTTTGAGGGAGACGTCTAGATATAAAATACAACACTTGCATTCCCTTTTTTTTTTGGTAACAGGGATCGAACTTGCAACCTCACGCCTGCCAGGCAGGTGCTTACACCGCTGAACTAAATATCCCCAGCCTATTTTGTGAGACAGGGTCTCACTATGCAGTTCAGGCTGACCTTGAACTTACTTTGTAACCCAGGCTGATCTTGAACTCACAAGGATCCTCCTGCCTCAGCCTCCCGAGTGCTGGGATTAAAGGCATGTGCCACCACGCCTGGCTATTCTCTTTCTTTTTAATGGCAGTGTGTAGTTTTTTATTTAATGAAAGTGCTTACAATTTGATTTTTTTCTGGGCCATATGTTGACTAAGAAGCACTATTTTTTCCTTGTCTAGTTTTCCATCTGAAATGTGTAGTAAAAGGGGAAAGACTCGTATGAACTGAGGAGAAACAAGAGTATATATAATACCTGAAATGTTCAGTACATGCATAGAGGATTAAAATCTTTTTTCTCTTGGGTTCAAAGAAAATGTATGCTTATATCGAAATATTGTAATGTGTCCTGTAGTTGTGATTTTGAAAGTGAGATCCTTTTGCCAGCAAATGCTTCAAGATAACCAGTTGCCATGACCCACGCGGCTCCTGAGGTTCTTGGGGTGAAGGACCGTGAGAGGATGAGAAAAATAGAGAGACAAAGCTGGAGTCAGGTGGAGCCCTTATCTATCCTCCTGTGATGAGAGGAAAGGAACTGCTCAACCAATGCTGCCTGTTTATTTATATACTGCAAAGGATGCTGTCAATTTCAGCCCCTCTGCCTAGCAACCCAGGCCTGGATTATTTAGGAGCCTCCTGTTTTTCTGGGCTGTAGCAGCCTTTTCACCTGGTTGACCCAGGTGCTCTTTGTTACTTTCACATGTGGGTCATTTTCCAGCTTCAACCGCTCCCAACAACCAGTAGTCTGGTACACATTATTCGGACTTCTTCTGTAGAACTATTATCATACATTATGCATAAATATGTGTATGTGCGAGGTGCACAAAATGGTCCTTTTGGCTAAATATTTGACCTTTATGAGATTGAAACAAATATTATTGTAAAAGAAATTTCTGGGATAAAGGATAAATGTAGAATTTTATTAAGCATTTAAATTATTTTTTGTTCTTCAATACTGAAGATTGAACCCCCACCTTTTACATGGGGCTACATCCCCAGCCTATTTTTTGTTTTGAGACAGAGTCTTGCCAAGTTGCCGAGGTGTTAAATTTTCAGAGTGCTGGGATTACACATATATACTACCATGCCTGGTTTCTGTGTGTTGTGTGTGTGTGGGGCAGGTCTTACTATGTATCCCAGGCTGTCCTCCAATTTAGGATCCTTCTGCTTCAGCCTCCTCAGTCCTGGAATTGCAGGCATGTGCACCACGCCTGATGTAAACATTTTAATTCTTATTGAAATTTTGTTACTAAACATTTTAGTAATCAGTTATTAAAAATGGCATTTTGATTCAGCAAATGCTTTTTTGGCACTGTGAAGCAGTAAATTGCTGCTGTGGTCACCAGCACATTTGTAAACCCAGGTGACCTCACTTTCAGCTGCAGGTGATCGAGAAGGACGTTGTTACTTGGGCTCTGTGAAGGGTTAATAAAAAGGCTGGTAGTTATGTTACTGCCAAAGTATGGAACCTTTTTCTTCTCCATTAGTAACTGACAGGCGAAGACTTTTTACATTTTGTACAGTATTTATGAATGATTTAAAAGGTTTGCTTGTTACTTAAATTATGATATATAATATTTATTATTTTTAGTTGTTAATTTCTTAAAAATACAGATCAATAATCCTGTGCTTAATGTCACTGTGGTTGTTTGTTAATGTCCATAAAATATGACAAATTTATAAGTAAACCCTTCACAAATACACTGTGGACAGAAGTAAAAACAAACAATTGACAACACAGAATCATTTCACACATAATTCCCATATAATTAATACTTGTTAGGAAATGTAAGTTGGCATTATTTACAATTACATCAGCATTCATAAAGGCTGAATATTACAGGCAAAAGGGTATGCTCTTTAGCATAAGATATCTCTCCATACGTCTCAAATAGTTTTTTGTATTTGAGCTATGAAGACCAATTAACATAACCCCACTTGTTATTAAGAAGTAGAATTTTGTTTTTTTTTGTAGCACCAGGGATTGAACTCACAACCTTGCACTTTCCAGGCAGGCACTTAAGCCACTGAGCCAAACTCCCACCCCTAGGTTTTTTGAGACAGGGTCACGCTACGTAGTTCAGGCTGGCCTTGCACTCAGGTTGTAGCCCAAGCTGGCCTCGAACTTACAACACTCCTCCTATCTCAACCTCGTGAGTGCTGGGATTAAAGGCGTGTGCCATCATACCCAGCTAACCGGTAGAATTTTTATGTCCATTCACATCTACCTGTTCACTCCATTGGTTTTTATGTCTTTCTGGACCCCTTACTCATGGATGGGAGGAGAAGCTGTACACAGGTTCTTCATCTCACATGATGACCAGTCTTCATGTGCTGTCCGGGTTCTTTAAAATGAATGGGACGATGCATAGCAGGACTGTTACACAATACTTCATTATTTATATACAGTGAAACCCTAACACAGTAAGATGCACAGAGTCTAAAAGTTCACTCGTGTGAAGCTCAAAGTTGGACTGTTTGTAGATAAGGACAGATTTTGGGGGGTAATGGTGGTGCATGTCAGTAATCCGTCCCAGCACTCGGGAGGGTGAGGCAGGAGGATCTCCACAAGTTCGAGGCCAGCCTGGACTACAAAGTGAGTTCAAGGCCAGCCTGAACCATATAGTGAAACCCTGCCTAAAAAAAAAAAAAAAGAAAAAAGCGTAAAGATAAAATCATAGAGCTGAGGAGGTGCGGAGTTGGTAGGAGTCTGTGCATGGCTGTCAGTGTGCCCCATCTGCTCAGAGGGTGGCCCTGGGTGCACTTGGCGCCTTTAGCCCTCACAGCTCCTCTTGTCCATAACCACTTTGGGTTTTTGCTTCAAAGAGAATATTAGGTCATCCAGTAGCTGTGTATTTAGCTGACAGTTATTAAAATTGCATTTCCCCATTAGGTTCTTCTGTTTGGGTTTTTGTGTATACAAAATTAATAGTTTTTATAATTAATTACTTCATAGCATTTTGCTCTCATAATAAGAAATATACATTAATTACTCGACTATCTGATAGTGTATAAAGCACAGGGACTTTTGTTCCAAAACCTTTTGTATTTGAAAGTAAATATTCTGACATGAAACCCACATATTTTTTTTTTTGGATGATACTGGAGATTGAACACAGGGTATCACTGAGCCACATCTCTAGTCCTTAATACCAAGTCCAAATGACTTGCTTTATCCATGTCACTGAAGTTTTATACTCATTATTTTCCTGTGATGAATGTGATCATTGTGTTTATCTAAAATGTACCAATAAACTTAATTAAAAAAATAAAATATTCCTTTCACAGAAAAAAAAATATACAGCTGCTTTCACTTGGAACTGGTGTTATTTCTAAAAACTATGAGAGATAGGGAAGGGAAAGGCGACATAAAAATAATTCAGATATGTCATGTACAGATACCAACTTCCCACAATGAATGTAATCATTACGCACTGCAAACATAGCAATAAAATAAAAATTAAAAACTTAACATTACATTTTTATCCTTTTAAAACCTAGCACTGTGCTTGCTACATAATGGATGCTTGGAAATTTTATCATTAAATTCCAATAACTATTATTTTCAAAAGTAAATTAAGAGATGAATAGAAAATTTTAATGTTTAACATTGTATAATTTAAATTATAAACACAAATATATTTGGAAGAGTAACAGAATTATACCATAATCTATTCTCTGGCCTTGGAAGACTTCTGCTAATATATTAACAAATATTATGAGACTTCCCACTGCAATAAAGTTCCATATGTGCAGGTTATAAGGAGTAACATCCATTGTCTATAATTATATTATCCTGTCAGTCATTCAGTATTCAGAGCTGGAAACACTCCAAGAGCCAAGCAAGATAGATGTCCCTCTCGCAGTAAGTAAGGGTTGGTCTGTGGATCAACAGAAGTCACAATGCCTGACTCAGGAAGTTAGGCTCCCCGTCTGTCATTCCTCAGATCAACCACTGCGTGAGAGAGAATTCTGGAACAGCATCCGGGGAGGCTGGAAGAATGCCTGAGGCTTCACCCAGCACCAACTGACCAGTCCCAGAAGCCAGCCCAGAAGCTGCTCCTTCAGGCCCAGCCGCCTTCTTTTTCTTTTGTACCAGAGATCAAACTCACAACCTTGCACCTGCTTAGTGGGCACTTAGGTCACTGAGCTAAATCTCCTGCCCTGTTTTTTGAAACAGGGTCTCACTGCAGTTCAGGCTGGCCTTGAACTCACTTTGTAGCCCAGGCTGGTCTCGAACTCACAAGGATCCTCCTGCCTCAGCCTTCTGAGTGCTGGGATTAAAGATATGTGCCACCACGGCTTGCTAAGGCCCAGCCTTCTGATTGCTGCTGCCCAGCTAACGCTCAGAGGTACCTCATCCCAGATTCTTCAGCCCAGAAAAGAGCCTGCTACTGTTTGCTGTGGTTTTAATAATAATAATGATAATAATAATAATTCAGCATAACTTCTTAAACAGCAACAGATAACTATCATTTATGCTGTTTTAGTGGAGAAGACTGACTTGGAAAATAACAGGAAAAGTGATTAAAATGTACAGTATGAACAATAGGTAATGTTAGTGTTCAGCTGGTTCATATGAAATGTGGTATAGTCAGATACAGTTGAGTATTGGTAACACACATGGATCATACTAATTGAGTGTAGGCTGGTGAGGTCCAAATGGGTCTCAGAAGACGTATGCCTGGAGTTGGCCTTTTAGAGTGTTGAGCTATGATGCTTTAAGGAAGCAAGCAAGAGAGAAGACAAGTGTAGAGAATGCCAGATTTAACTGAGTTGTGTGACATGAGAAGTCTGTGATATGAGACTCAATGTTCCTGGAACATGGACATAACTTTAAAAAGTTATGATTTTGAAGGGAGAAGTTAGTGAATTGAAAATTTATGCAGCCCTTATACTGGTTGTATTCAAATTGGATCTGGAAATACATATGATTACTGATATCTAATAATCAGAAAACATTTTGGATTCTTCTGTTTGTTTGAAGTTCTTTGGTTAGAGTGTGTTGAAAATTTCTGTTTTGTTTCCAGTGATATTTTACATTCACAATTATTACAACATATCTTTCTGCCATTTTTTCTTTTTCTCATATACTACACTAGCTCATTTTTTTTTTGTTTTTTTTTGTTTTTTTGAGACAGGGTCTCGTTATGCAGTTCAGTCTGACCTTGAACTCATTTTGTAGCCCAGGCTGGCCTTGAACTTGAAGCAATCCTCCTGCCTCAGCCTCCCCAGTGCTAGCATTATAGGGGTGTACCACCATGCCCTGCAGACATAATTTTTTTTGTCAGTGGGAAGAACATTTTACTGTCTTTACTTAGAGAGATGTAAGATTCCAGTAGAGATAAGTATTACTATGTAAGACATTTTGTTCTGAAAGTTAGTGTGGCATTTCTAAAAGCACTACCACAAGAGCTGTAGTATTAAGGTTTGTGTGAGCATTAGTTTGGGGCTTTTTGTGTTCTAATCCTGAGGCTTCACCGTCATGTTTTGGTAGTGCTGACTCCCAGAGACTCCTCAGTCAGATGCTTAGCATTTCCTTCCTGTCCCTATCCCCACTTTGTGTCAGTAATTCCGCCTCCCTGTCCCTAGTTCCTCCCTCCTTCCTGTCCTTATTTCCCCCCTCCTTCCTGTTGGTGTTTTCCCCTTCCATCCTCTCGGCTTTCCCCCCCTCCTTCCCATCGGTGTTCCCCCCATCCTTCCTGTTGGTGTTCCCCCTCCTTCCTCTTGGCTTTTCCCCACTCCTTCCCGTTAGCATTCCCCC
>RJWM01027484.1:0-26755 GCA_004363535.1 Dasyprocta punctata
GGTTCTGTGAGGTGGGAGGCTACTCTGGGTGAGAATTGACATCATCCACATTTATTTTTACTATGAAGGTCAGTGAGCCTCACTATAAGAGCAAAAGCTTCTAGATATATCTCTTCTTTTTCTTCAACTTTTGCAACAAATAAGTAAGGATTCAAGAAATCATCTAGTGGACCTAGTATTTTACAGTGGAAGTATGTACACAAACCTATTTAAAATGTTCAAAGATTTATAAAGCAAAATAAACGAAACACTAATACAGCAATGGACACTAAGTAATCTCTGTAACTCATCTCAACACTTAACCAAGGCTGTCTTCCTTCCTTTTTCTCTGTAAAAGTGTTATTTCTTTTATTCTCCTCTCTGGTCTCATTCTTTTTTTTTTTTTTTTGTCTCATTTTTCTACACTCCTATTTTTTTTATATTGTGAAGTTCATCTTCTTTCTGTCTCACTTGCACTAGCATTTTGTTTTCTAATCTTTTCTTGTTCTCTGCTTTTTAATGTCAATTTTGCACTTAAACATTAGTAACCCATACCTGACAAGGTTTTCATTATAAATACACTTATAACCCATAGTTGACGAGGTTTTTATTATAAATACACTTAACTGCCCATAGTAGCCAAGTCCCACTGCTGTTTGAACCACAAAATTTTCTCTATAATTCTTAAAACAGGGCTTTATTGTTTTAGTGAACACAAAACAGCTTTGTTGCTGCAATTTTTTTTCCAAAGATACGCCTGTCTCACCACTTTAGGAAATTTAGTGTTTGTGCCACCTGGTGTCTGTCAAGGAAAGTACATTCAGAAATATTAAAAATTTATCTTTAACAAATTGAGTGACTTATTTTAAACTCCTGAAATTGTGTATGATTTAATGCATTTATTTTACTTGTAAGACATGCACTTCATACAGACTTTACCACTAAACAACACTACCGTCTCTTACCCAGTGCTTTGTTACTCCTAGTTCATATATCTTACTACCACATATAATTTTTTAGAAAATAATATCATTTCATTTATTTCTTCCTTTAGCTAATAGTATAAGATCAAAACAACATAGAACTAAAATGGAACTCAAAATTATTTAATTAAAACTTCTTTTGAAATTCAGCAGAGAACTTAATGGTAGTTTTATCAAAAGAACAGAGGCCATGCCCTTCCCAATAAGAAGCTTTTCACATCAAGTTTGCCAAGCACTATCTCTAGAAGCTTAGGACAATTTAAGAATGAAAGGTGTACCAAACAGAGATAACTAAGAAGCATAAGAAGCAAAGAAAGGAAATAATATGAAATCCGTTGATAAATACATAACATTTTATGGTATTTTCTGTTTAAAGAGGAGATTATTGGCATAATATATTTATATAGTTGATTGAAACAAAATAGTGTAGAAGTTGTTTGTCATACCCTGGTGGAACCTAAGAGGCACGGAATTAACTGGAAAAGAACCAAGCAGAAGAAAATCTGGGGTTGAAGAAAGAGACTGAATTGTAGTTAATGGCAGGAGGTTTATTAATCACAGACTAGAATATCATAAATTAGTACATTATCAAGTACCTGAAGACTTTCAACTTCCTGGGAAAAGTAGGACATCAAAAGTGGAGATGGTGAGGAATACACATAACCCAATTTTTAGTTGAGTCTTGAATGCCAGAATTGCTTTTATTTCTCGATAGAGAGCCTACTAAAATAATTCAAACAAGATTGTGTTAGACTCTTAATTTCACTGGTGCAATAGAAGACTCAAGTTGTAGATGCTGTGAATTGTGTTGCGTATGAAAAAAGTAAGGTCAACAATCTAAACTTCATTGTGGGATAACACAAAAGAATATGCAGAATCAGGCTGAGTCACTCTGACTGCACATAATACAGAAAATTTGCTCTGTCCTTTCAAATAGTGGGCCTATTTGAGAAAAAGACTTTCCAGCTACCTTACTACTACAGTAGAGCTTCTTTTTGCACATCCTAATTTGGCCAAGTCCTTTTTAAATGTTATTTAATGAAAGTCTGTCTTTGTTGAAAACAGTGCTGATTTTTAACCAAGTAGTAAAAAACAAGACACAAGTCAGGTGTGGTGGTGTACTCCTGTAATGGTAGCTATTAGAGAGGCTGAGGTAGGAGGATTTTGAGTTCAAGGTCAACCTGGGCAATTTAGTGAGTGTTTGACTCAAAATAAAATATCAAAAAGGAATAAAGAGTGTAGCTCAATGGTCAACTGCCCTAGGTTCTGGCATTAGTACAAAAAAAAAAATGCAACTAAACAAACACAAGACACATTTTCTGCAAATGTGGAGCTGTAATTTCCTTGGGAACAGGTTGCAGCTGAAATTACAGGTTATCATTTTTTCTTCTCTTGCTATTCAATGTGGTTAGAATGTCATGTATACATTTTACCTTAAATTATTTTTATAATTGACACTTTGCAGCCGTAGCTTCACATAATACCTCACCAAATCTAAGATCTTTGCCACTGTATTTTCAAATTAAAGTAGTTTTGGCCAGTTGAATCCACTAAGTTATTGATTAAAGGAAAATCTTAACGTGTAGGATACAACAGGGAGTGAATAAAGGGATTTCATTACACAGGTGAAACTGCCAATAAAGGCAGAGAAACAGACAAACTGGGAGCCCTCTGGTGTAGTACACTTTACTCAAAGCTTGATGAGAAATGGAGGTCTTGTGGTCATACTCTTTTCCGAACACATCAGTGTCTTACTTTAAATGATATTTTCTGGCTCCCACTAGACAAACCATAAAGTTTTATTTAGTGAATGAATGAATGAATGAATGAATGCCTATGAAGCTTAACATGGGTTATATTCCATTCTCTTTTGTTTGTAATGATAAGATGAGTGGGCATCCAACCTAATTCCTTATCTACTTTTATTAGTGATTTGTATGATAAATATTTTCTCTCAATATTCCTTCTCATTAATTCATTCCTTTAGTTTTGAGTTGCTAAGAATGTAACCCAGAATTCCACACATGCTAGCCAAGTATCCTCTAACCCTTGCTTAGTTGTTGGCTTGCATTAGTTTTGGGGAGAAACAAAATTCTTAATATAAAGATTTTTGATTGTAAAGAGCAAGAAGATAGGGAACTACACGTGAGGGACTCAATCAAGATTTTTAAATGTGGTGAATCAGTATATACAAGCCCTTGTTATTGACAATGCAACAGACTGAACTGTTCAAGATAACTGACAGTTCTGTCTGCAAGGCAGCCATTTTGAGTGGCAGTTTTACTTGCACAGTGTCCATTTTGAGTGGCATCTCAACACCAAGAACACCTAATTTGATCGACAGCTTCACATACGAAAAAGTCAAGCCAGGATATCTCTGAGAAGCTGGAGGAAGAGGTGGGAGAGACATGTAATTCAAGCTTTGGGTCCTCCTCTGCTACTTTTTTCAGTGACACTGTGAACATTTCATCATCACTGCTAGCAGAGTCTGAAAAATACACATGTAAAGAAGATAGTGTCTGATTTGTCACAGCTGTGCTGCAAATCAACATCTTTTTGTGTCCTGTCACATGAAACTGTTTGTATCACTCTTAATGACAAAAAAATTATTTCTACATTATTTTTGAATCTTGTATGTCCTATTAATGTCTTTATCATTTTATTAACCACCAAAGGGGATGATAAAACCGAACATTTTTTATACATATGACTCCAAATTTCTATATTATTTTAGCAATCACCTTTGAGTTTAGATTTAAGGTAATGGAAAAATAGAAGAACCAATAACAAGAAATGGGTTTCTAAAATGTTCATTTAAGCCTAAAATTTTGCTCTAGGAATACAAAAAATTAAAAATATTGATTGTCTACTGTGTGAATGGCACAGAACAAGGAAATTATAATGAAAAAAATATATAGTGACTAGAAGATTTCTAAGACGAGTTCAACAAGTGTCCACCTACAGCTGAATTATTGTGTCAAATTCTAGGCTTCATTTAATGAGGAAAATATGGAGTTTGAAGGACATTGATAATGTTGTAATGATGGCAAGGAAGAAAAAGCCATGCATATCTCATGTGGCTTGGTACAAACCAATTGGGATATTTTTAGTTAAAGTGTGTAGGCTTAAAAGGAATAGGTAGATGTCAAATAATCAAAGAGCTATTGATTTGAAGACAGAAGACACTGGATGAAAAATAAAACAAAAATGGCAAAAAAAAAAAAAAAAAAAAAAAAAAAAAAAAAAAAAAAAAAAAAAAAAAAAAAAAAAAAAAAAAAAAAAAAAAAAAAAAAAAAAAAAAAAAAAACCAAGAGCCTCTGGCTAGAAATTAAAGGAAGGCAAAATTGAGTGGAATATAAGAAAATATTTTATAACCATTAAAAAATGTAAAATTGCAAGGGAACACCATTACCAAATACCATTAAAATTTAACCTGACATGAATTTTGCTATCACTTAATCAGTTATAATTATATGAGTAGCTATTACCTATTTGTGCTCTTTTGACTCTTAAAAATAATGTATTATTATTATTTGAGTCAAGAGTATATTATTATTGTTTTGAATCAGAATAACACATTTCTCTTGTAACAGATTTTTCATGTGTGAATATGTGTGTATGAGACAGAGAGAGAGAGAGAGAGAGAAGCAATGAACTCACCTAAGATCATAAGCTTAATTCTGATTTAAATAATTTTCAGATTTATTAAATTTTGTTGGGTGCTTGAATTAAATGATCTCTTACTTTTCTTCCAAGTTTATGCCAATTGAATTGTAAAAAATGTTCTCATCTATAAAAGT
This sequence comes from Dasyprocta punctata, assembly GCA_004363535.1. NCBI lineage: Eukaryota > Metazoa > Chordata > Mammalia > Rodentia > Dasyproctidae > Dasyprocta > Dasyprocta punctata. Next base: position 4,763 of record RJWM01027484.1, read on the forward strand.
AATCATTAAAAATGACTTCAGTTTATGTAGTGTTGGAGATCAGGAGAGGTATATACGTCTACCATTTTTAACACATATACTGTAATGTCATATTTTGTTAGATAACTGTTAATTCTGGATGTTAGAATCTATGACCTTTTAGTCTTTTCTGAAATGAAAAGCATGTAGGATCTGTATTTTCCAAGCATCTTGTAATGTTTAAATCATTTTCTTAACAGTTCTCTTATTGGACCAGCAAACATCCTGTGGAGGGAGAATGGCCCGTAGCCACATGTCTGTGCTGCACAAAATGAAATAGCAGCCCCACGAGGTCAAAGACCTTTGTAAAATCCCAGAAGACTTGAGTTGGAGAATGACAGCATTAGATGGTGGCCTCCCAAAGTCTGAGCTAGATAGAGGTCCAGTAGTTTGCTCTGTCACTTTAACTCTATTTCTTGTTTTCAAAAGCTATTCAAAAGCTGACATGGTTTCTTTTCCTACCATGTCTTTTTTCTCAAAGGTTGAAGCTGCTGGTTGAGTGTTGTCAAGAATGTCCTTTGTTGCTGTTCATAACTTTTTATAGTTTCTTAATAGCAGATCAAATATAAATTTTTCATCTCAGCTTTAGTCCCGGATTATTTTTCCAAGCTTGTTTTACAAGGTCTGCACAACAAGAGCTATGCAAGCCTGAATAAATAAATAAAAACACTAGGGCAACCAGAACAAAATACCCGAGACTGGGTGACTTACACACAGAAGTTTATTTTCTCACAGAACTGGAGGCCAGAAGTCCAAGGTCAAGCTGTGAGCAGCTTTAGCTTCTCCTGGGGCCTCTCCTAGCCGTGGGGAATGTCATCTCCTCACTGCACTGCGTCACGCACCCTTTTCTCTGTGAAAGTTTATTGCTGGTGCCTAAATTTCCTCCTAGTGTGAGGGCACCAATAAGTTAGATTAAGGTCCATCCTAATGGGCTCATTTTAAATTAGTCACTTCTTTAAAATCCATATCTCCAAATACAGTCATATTTTGAAGTCATGGAATCAGGACATTACCACGTGAATCGGTGGTGGTGACCATAATTCAAGCCACAATAACCTCTAACCGGATAACACTTTAGCCAGTGCTTCAGTATTCCCACTCCATAAATCCTATACATCCCCATCACTTCATCTTTGTGTTGAATATCCTTGACATAAAGGACAAGGATTATGCAAGACAAATCAACTTGTTAAAAGAGAAAAAAGCTGATGCTCATAAAAATTAACTGACACACCCCCCGCGATAATAGCACTGTTACAACAGGTAAAGACTTGGAGACAGGATAGGTCTTTGTATGAATGGTAGTTTTCCTTTCAGCTGTTCTTTCTGGCTGAAGTTCTTGGGTGTTTCTCCTTATTGGAACCTTATTTGTTCCAAAACAATTCTTTGCAAGGTGGCTTTCAGATGAAGAACTCCTTGGTTCCTCCAGCCAGAAGTCAATCTTCTCATCTCAGAAATTACCTGGCTTTCTATCACAGCATCTTCTGCATGACAGTGATTTACGCACTTGTTTCAACTCCCCCATCTGATGTAAGTTTAAGAGGGAATAAGGAAGAGAACAAGTAATTTGCTTTCTGTGGTAGCATCTAATGTCTTGGTTTGTACATATATTTATCAGATATTTAGTAAGTATTTATGATGTGATATTCCTTTTTACACACCAACTTTCCTATTACAAAACTTTCCATTTTTTTGTTTGTTTTTAAATGCAATACTAGGAAAGGAAAAGCACTGATATTTCAGATGTACTTCAAGTCAGGAGCTCATGGAGCTTCTTTCATCACAGTTCTTATCACTTTGGATTTTAATTGATACATTTCATATTTCTTCCTACCCTCAGCTGTGAACATGTTTAGGACGACAGCTGTGTACTCTTCATCACTGTATCTCTAACTTTCAGCTCGACACACAGCAGGTGCTCTAAGTGCAAGACGATGAACAGAGGAGTGATCAGAGCTCCCAAATAACAGGTGCCCAAGGTTCAGGTGTGCAACTTTATGTTGGAGCCGTTTGGTAGTACTGTATTTAAACATCAAATAAGCATATGTTGCCATCTAGTGGACAAAATGCGGTAATGAAATCAGAAATGGGAACTCTCATAGATGACTGGATTATTATTGGGCTGCAAATATCATAATAAGTGTCTAACAGCAATACAAAAGACTACACTATAATTGGCACTGAATAACACTCATTATACAAATACACAAGTCGTAAATTCTTTCTTACATATAATATTTTAATATTTCTTTTATGGAAATTTTTAGTAAAAACTTCCTGGACTTGGTGAAACTGCTATGTACTGTCCAGTTTACTCAAATGTGAAAATATATATCCATCCTGTCAAATATTGTCCCTCTTGTTAATCTCACTTTTTGTTCTTCCTTTCATGCCAAGCATTTTAGTGACCAGTTTACCAGTGAGCAGAGACACTGGGCTTTGGCAGACTGTATCAAGGCAAGTAAAATCTCATCTATTATTTTTATATTTTTGAAGTTCAAAAATATTATAGAATAGGAAAAACTCTTGAACACATAGGTATAGGCAAGAATTTTCTGAGCAGAAACTCACTGAAATACACACAAAAAAATAATACCAAAAATCAACAAATGGAATCCTATCAAGTTAAAAAGCTTCCACACATCAAAGGAAACAACCAAGAGTGAGGAGACAACCTACAGGTTTGGAAAAATATTTATTGGTTCTTCCTTGGGCAGAGAACTAAAACCTAGAATACACAATAAACTCAAAAATTTATACCACCCCAAAGTATAACACTTCTCAGAACAAGCACAGATTGCCAATAAATACATGAAAAAATATTTGACATCACTGGCCAACAATGAAATGCAAATTAAATCAACACTAAGACATCACCTCACTCCAGGAAGAGTGACCATCACCAAGAAATCAAATAATAACTTCTAGCAAAGCTGCAGGGGAAAAGGAACCCTTCTACACTGCTGATGGGAAGGCATAACCACAGTATAATCACTGTGGAGATATAATAAGGAGATTCCTCAAAAATCTAGTAATTTTTAACCCAACTATTCCCCACCTAGGTATCTTCCTGAAAGAGTTAAAATCATCATACTACAATGATACATGCATGACTATGTTTATGCAGCACAATTTATAATAGCTAAATCTTGGAAACAGCCTATATGCGCATTAACAAATAATGACTAAACAAAGCACAGTATTTTTACATGATGGATTTCTACTCTGCTGTAAAAAATGCCAAACTGAGGCAAATAGATGCATCTGGAAATCATATTATTAAAGGAAATAAATTAGGTACACACATTTAAATATTTCTTGGTTTCACTGACATGAGAAAACCAAAATATAAATAAAAGCATAGATTAAAAAAAAACAGTTCATTGGATTTAGGGAGCACTTTTTTCAATGGGAAGAGGAACAAGAGATGGAAGAAGCAGGAGAGAGGGGAGAGGAAGAGGGTGGAAAAAATAATAGAAGAAAATGGAAATAAAGGTTTTGTAAATAGGAAGGTGACCAAGAGTTGGAAGGAGGAGGGGAGAATGGGAGGGGAAGGGGATGAAAAGGGATTAAGATATGTTATGCACATGTACCAACTTCCCAGAATGAAAGTAATCATTATGTACTGCAAATATATACTAATAAAAAAATAGAAAAAGTGAAAATATTATAGGACATCAATGACATTTTGGTGAAAGATTTGAAACTAAAGTTTGCACTCCTCTACTTGTATAGTCTTTGTATTGCATGTGTGTCTCTGAAATTGAAAACAGTGCAATAGAAATTACATTTATGCATAACTCTGCTGTTTCAATGATCTTGAAAGTTAAGTCCTATTATTGACCATCTACTTCATTCCTAAGAAAAAAAATTGAAAATTATGCTATTATGGGATACTTATTTAATGCCATTCTATTGAAATAATAGATAAAAGTATAATGCAAGGATTCCTATTCTTTTTTGAATTTTATTAAAAAGATAAAAATAAAACAAATTTCAAAATAAGATAATAGGAAAGTAACAATGGCTAATACATTGCATATTGTTATCTTCAAAGTAGTTACTCAGAGTAGAAGATATAGGCATGAAAAAATGTCCACACAATACTAATGCAAACCTTTCCTTTCAATGAACTGAGAGAAATTAGTATTGTAACTATCTTGTATATATATATTATATATATATATATTTTGTTTTTCCTTTTCCCTTCCATCTTTTCTCCTTCCCCTCTCCCCAGTTTCTTTCCTTTTTGATTTTAAAGAGTAATAGCTAAACCTTGGAAACAACACAAATGCCCATCAACCAAGGAATCAATAAAAAAGATGTGGGTTATTTACATAATGGAGCCATATAGAAGGATAAACTGGAGACTCTTATAGGTAAATGGATACAACTTCAGAGCATACTCAAAAGTCAAATAAATCAGACCCACATGTGCAAATATCATATTGTCTCATTAGTGTGAGATAATAAACAAGTAAATAAGATCCAAAATGTACAATAGATATTGCAAATTAGGAAGAAACAGTTCAAAAGAAAAGACAAACTGTGATGGGGAAAAGAGGAAAGGAAAAAAGTGAAAAACAAAAATATTTGTATCTCTTTCCTTTTAAATAGTTTCTTTCCATTTCACAACATCTGCTGTACATTTTTAATTTTATTTACTCTTTCAACTTCTCACACTAAGGAGACAATATGATGTCTGCACATGTTGAGGCTGATTTATTTCACTTGTGAGTATGGTCTTGAGTTGCATCCATTTACCAGTAAAAGTCTCAAGTTTATTTTTCTTTGTGACTGAGTAGTACTCTATTGCATAAAACAATTAGCTTTTTTATTCATTCCTTGGTCGATGAGCATTTGGACTGTTTCCAAGATTTACCTACTACAAATTGTGCTCCTATAAACATGAGTGTACAAATATCACTGTGGTATGCTGTTTTCTTTTTTTTTTTTTTTTTTTTTTTGCTGCACTGGGGATTGAACTCACAACCTTGCGCTTGCCAGGGCAGGCGCTTAAGCTGCTGAGCCAAACTCCCCAGCCCTGGTATGCTGTTTTCAATTCTTCTGGGAAGATACCCAGAAGGAAAATAGCTGGGTAGAATAGGACCTATAATCCTAGTTTTTTTAGGAAACTTGACACTGATTTCCACAATGTTTGTACCAGTCTACACTCCCACCAACAGTCAAAAAGGGTTCCTTTTTTTCCACAACCCCACCAACATTTGCTATTGATTGATTTCTTGATGATAGTCACTCATTCTGGAATGAGATGGAATCTCAGTGTTGTTTTAATTTGCGTCCCTTGATTAACCAATGATGTTGAACAGTTTTTCATATGTTCATTTGCTGTTTGTATTTCTTTATCTGAGAAGAGTATCTTGATCTCAGATACCCATTTCTGGATTGGGTCTTTGAATTTTAAGAGTCTGATTTTTTTCAATTCTTTATATGTTCTAGATATAAATCTTTCGTCTGAAGGATAGTTGACTATAATTTTTTCCTACTCTGTGGGTTGTCTTTTCACTCTGTTGATAATTTTTTTTGTTGTTGTTTTGTGAAGCTTTTTTAATAAGATGAGATCCCATTTGTTGATTCCTTGTAGGATTTCCCATTTGGACTGGATTTTGTTCATGAACTCTCTGCCTACACTTGTATCTTCAAGGATATTGCTCATGAGCTCTCTGCCTACACCTATATCTTCAAGATATCTACCTATTTTGTCTTCCAGTAGATTTAGTATTTTGGCTTTAATATTTAGATCTTTGATTCATTTTTATTTTAGTTTAATGCACAGTGATAGACATGGGCCTAGTTTTAGTGTTCGATATGCGGAAAACCAGTTTTTCCAGCACCATCTATTAAAGAGGCTATCTTTCTTCTAGTGAACATGTTTGGCCCCCTTCTCAATGATAAAGTGTCTGAGTGTGTTTGGAGTTGCATCTGCATCTCGTAATCTGTGCCACTGATCATCAGGTCTGTTTTTTTTGTTTCATTTTGTTTTGTTTATTTTACTTTGTTTTCCAATACCATGTTGATATGGCTTTGTAGTGTAATTTCAGGTCAGGGATTGTGATGCCCTGGACTTGCTTTTGTTGTGCAGAATTGATTTTGCTATTCTAGGTCTCTTCTGGTTCCAAATGAACTTTAGGAATGTTTTCTCTAATGTTGTGAGATATGCTAATGGTACTTTGATTTGGATTACATTAAATCTGTTTAACAAAGTTGAGAGTATGGCCATTTGCACTATGTTGGTTTTTCCTGTCCAAAAGCAAGAGATATCTTTCCATTTTCTGATATCCTTTTCAATCTCCTTTTTCAGTGTATTGTCATTTTCTATGACTCTGTATTCTAAGAAGCTTTTAATCTATTAGTGGAGCCTATGTTACAATTCAAAATCATAATAAGAATACTTTTGGTTTAAGCCAAAGTAAACTTCGAGTTAATAAGCTTAGCCCAACATGATAAAAAAAAATCAAATAATGCAAAATACATGCAACAAATCTTTCAGGTACTGGGCCTCAGGTATCAGAGGGTTTTGATTCCTGTGAGAAGGGACTACAATGGGTAGATTCCCCATTTACACTGGCTTCCTGCCAGGAGGACTTTTCCAATTGTCATGATGGTTTAAACTACTTAAAATGTACACAATAGGTTAAAAGACAAAACTGATGAACTGAGCAGCAGTAAGTTTCATTCATATAAATAATTTCATTCATGTAAGTACAAAGAGAGTACTAAAGAAGAGTGAAGCAGGAGTGTTTGAAAATACAATGGTTAAATTTACCCAGCTTGACAAAAATATATAACCCACAGAGCCAGAAACCTAAATGAATCCCAAGCACAATAAATATGAAGAAAACTACACAAAAGACTCACCATAATAAAATTGCTTAAAGCTAGTAATAAAAAGAAAAATTTTAAATACAGCTTAAGGAAAAAAATAAATTACATGCAGAAGAACGAAGTTAATAAATAAATCGTATTTCTCATGGAATGCAAGAAAATAGTAAAACAATATTTTTAAAATGCTAAAAGAAAAAACCTAAGATTTTCTATTTAGTGAGTAATTTTCATAAATGACAAAATGTAGATATTTCAGAAAGCTGAAAGAATCATCAATAGAACATATTTAGAAAAATATAGAAAGAAGTCCCTAGGTAGAAGAAAAATGGTAGCATATATGAATTTAAGTCTTTACAAATGAATGATGATTATGATAAATAATAGCAATGTAAGCAAATGTGAAGTTTAAAAAATATTTAAAATTATTAAAAACACAATTTAATGTTTAAAAAATAATAACAATGAATTGTGGGACATAATACAAATTACAGTGAGAATAATATTAATATTAGATTGGGAGTGGAAAATTGATGGTATTAAACATAAATAGAAAATAAATACAAATATAAATTTTCTTTTATTATAGGCAGAGCATAATATCATTGAAGACAGATTGTAATAAGCTAAAAATGTATATAATACATGCTAAAGTGTCCCTTGAAAAACAAAATGAAAAAGAATGGCTCATAGGTTGATAGGAAGATAAAAAGAAGTCAGATAAGTTATATAATTATTTCAAGGGAGAGCAAACAACAATTTAAACAAATATAAAATAAAGTAGAAAATTGCAGATTAAAGGTTATGAAATCAATGGTCACATTAAATATAAAAAATGATCTAGTTATCCAATTAAAAGCTGGAGGGTTTTTTTAGGTTCAATAAAATCACATAAAAGTGCACAATAATCCTACTTTAAATTTGGAGATGAATATAGGTCAGAAGCAAATGCATTAAAAATGATACAGTAAGTTAACTCTAATTAAAGAAAAGATAAATGCCCCTGTGAAGGTGAATCAAAATATTTTTCAGGGTTAAAATTATTAGCAGTGATAAGTGAGTTTATATCATAATGATAAAAAGGTCAACTCATAATGAGAAGGCTATAATATTTCAAAATATTAATGCTCCTAAAACAAAGCTTGAAAATATATGAAGCAAATGCCAATATTACCAAAAGGAGAATTGGTCAACCAAGAAATTGAAGATTTATATACTTATCTTTTGATAACTATTAAAAGTGAACAGAAAAGCAGTAAGTATAGCAACAACATTAACAATCAACTTTACATAATTAATGTGTAGTAACTATTACACCTAACAGCAAGATAAACATTTACTACATTAGTACATTTTCTAGAATTTAAAGCATGTCTCAATAAGTTCTAGGTGATTTTTCATAAAATATATTCTCAAAACATGGTGAAATTATATAAAAATCAATAAAAAGACATCTGAAAAAAATCCAAATATTTTGGTTCTAAATAACACACTTCAACATAACACATGCATTAAAGTGGTACTGAAAAATTAGAAAATATTTTGAATGAAATAAATGCAGAAATACCACATAGTCAAAGATTTAGGATATCACTAAAATATTAATCAATTTTCTATATTGCAAAGCAGAAAAGATCTCAAATCAATTGCATCAACTTTTTCCTTAGAAAAAGAAAAGCAGGGTGTGAGCCGAAGCCCAACACAATCAACTCCATCCAGATGTGCAAGCTCGGCACACATCTTGGAACCTGGAAGAGACCCTCCCCAGCATGCCCAATCATCCAGAGACCATTGGATAGGTCCCTCAGGGTCTGATTGGGCCTTGCCCAGTGAGCCCAAGTGGCAGGGGAACCACCTGTGCTCAGTGGTGCAATCTGAAGGCCTGCACAGCAAACCCCATCCAGCCGTGCTACCTCAGCATCTCGCTTGCAACCTGGTAGGGCCACACTCAGTGACCACAAGCAGCTGGGGAGCTTTGGTGTACCAGGTAACCTGAGCTGAAGGTCTGCACAACATACTCCATCTAGATGTTCTGTCTTGTATGCCACTCAGAACCTGGTAGAGTCCCACCCAACAACCTCAAATAGCTGGGGAGATTTGGAGGACAATGTGGGGGTGTGCTGAAGGCCCACCCATCATACTCCCAACATTTGAGGAACCTTGAAGGGCTACTAGTGATCTGGTAAGTCATGACTAATAAAATCCACTCAACTGGGGAAACTTTCTGCAATAGGGACAGATATCCTAAACCCAGGAAACAACTGAAACCTTGCATTCAGCTTTTCCAGGGGAATATAGGAAAATGACAATATGCAAGAGCAAAATGCAATCTCAAACCTCCAGCCCATCCCAAACAAGGCTAGGAGACATGGACAAAGAAGAAAATGTAAACCATACACCTGAAATTTCTGAAATGATAGCAACTGAAGTACAGAAACAAGTCCATGAAACTGGAAAAGGAACTCAGATCAGAAATAATTTCCCAGGTAAAAGAAGAAATGATAAACATAGTAAAAGAAATGCAGAACACATCGAACACATCAAAAGAAGACTTAATTTTAAAAAATGAAAAGCACTGCAAAAAGTCAGAAACCTTGAATGAACAATATAAGAAACAAACAGAATGCATGAAACAGATTCAAAGAGATATCCAGGAAATCAAAAACTCCATCAAATCTGGCAAAACCACCTCAGTGAATGTGAAGATAGACTTTCAGACCTCGAAGACAAGATTGCAACTAGTGAACAAGAAAGGGAAAATCTTTTAAAAACAACAAGGAATCAGGAAGTAACAATTCAACAGTTGCAAGATGATGCAAAGAAAAACAATATAAGATTAATAGGTGTCCACAAAAAAGAAGGTGACAGCACAAATAATATCAAAACACTATTTCCAGAAATAATAGCCAAAAATTTCCCAAACATGGGAAAGGAAACTGACATACAGATAAGTAAAACATGTAGAATTTTAGTTAGCCATAACCAAAATAAATCTACACACAGACATATAATAATCAACATCCCAGAAATTCCATGTAAGAACAGAATATTGAAAGCTGTTAGAGAAAAGAGACAAATCACCTATAGGGGAAAGCCCATCAGAATCACAGCAGACTTCTCAACACAAACAATGAAATCAAGAAGAGCATGGAATGAGGTATTTTAAATTCTATAGGAAAATGACTTCCAACCCAGATTGATGTACCCTGCAAAACTGTCCTTCAAAATAGATGGAAAAATAAGATGCCTCCATGAAAAAGAACAGCTGAGGAATTTTATGACCATCAAACCAATCCTGAAAAGAATACTGAAAGATATTCTTGATAGACATAAAATTAACCACAACTTCAGGAACACCAAAAAAAAAAAAAAAAAAAAAAAAAAAAAAAAAAAAAAAAAAAAAAAAAAAAAAAAAAAAAAAAAAAAAAAAAAAAAAAAAAAAAAAAAAAAAAAAAAAAAAAAAAAAAAAAAAAAAAAAAAAAAAAAAAAAAAAAAAAAAAAAAAAAAAAAAAAAAAAAAAAAAAAAAAAAAAAACCCACTATGCAAGGCAAACAGTTTGACACAGGGGAAAGGTAAAGAAACAACAGGAGAAAGATAACAAGACAAAAATAAGCCAAAATATGTCAGTTATAACTATTAATGTAAGTGGCCTCAATTCACCAATTAATAGAAACAGACTGGCAGAATGGATCAAGAAACAGCATTCAACCATATGCTTTATACAACAAACCCATCTAACCCAAAGGAAATTCATAGGCTGAAAGTGAAAGGATGGAAAACAATACTCCACGCAACAGGAATCCCCCCAAAAAGCAGGGGTAGCTATTCTGCTTGCAGACAATGTGAACTTCAAACCAAGAATGATCAAAAGAGATAACGAAGATCACTGCATACTATTTAGGGAAAAACCTGAAGAAGAAAAGATAACAAATTTAAATATATATGCACCAAATACAGGAGCACCCAGCTATATAAAACAAATGTTAATGGAAATGAAAAATCAAATAAGCAATAACACAATTGTAACAGGAGACCTTAACATCCCATTAACACAAAAAGACAGATCAACTGGACAGAAAGTCAGTAAAAAAATAGCAGAAATGAATCAAACTTGTGAGCAAATGGACCTAGTTGGAATGTACAGAGTGTTCCACCCAACAACATCAGAATATACATTCTTCTCAGATGCAGATGATACATTCTCTAAAATAGAACATAGACTAGCCCATAGAACATACTTAAATAAATGCAAAAGATTTGAAATTATCCCATGCGTATTATCTGATCATAGTGCCATGAAACTAGAAATTAATGACAAAAGAAACTGCAAAAACTCCATAAAAACATGGAAATTAAAAAATACACTCCTGAGCAATCAATAGGTCACAGAGGAAATTAAAGAAGAAATTAAGTAATATCTACAAGCAAATCAAAATACAAATACAACTTACCAGAACCTGTGGGATGAAATGAAAGCAGTGTTCAGAGGGAAATTTATTGGGTTGAGTTTCCACATCAGGGAAACAGAATGAACACAAATAAAAAACCTGATGCTACACCTCAAACATCTAGAAAAAGAAGAGCAAGCCAAGTACAAAGCCAAAAGAAGGGAGGACATTCTAAAGATCAGAGCAGAAATTAATGCAATAGAGACTAAGAAAACAATACAAAGAAATAATGTATCAAAGAGATGGCCCTATGAAGGAATAAATACAACTGATAAGGCCCTAGCCAACCTTATCAGAAAAAGGAAAGAACAACTCAAATTCATGCAGTAAGGAATGAAAAGGGCAAAATCAGTACAGACCCTGAGGAAATACTGAAGATCATCAATACCTTCTTTGAAACACTTACTCTCATAGGTTTGTTAACACAGAAGAAAGGGACAGATTCCCAGAAACATGAATTACCAAAGCTGGATCAAGAAGATGTAGAACTGCAGAATAACCCAATTTCAATTCATGAAATTGAAAATGTAATTAGAACCTTACCAACAAAGAAAAGCCCAGGTCCTGATGGATTCACAGCTGAATTCTACAAGACATTCAAGGAAGACTTAATGCCAACACTCCTCAAACTTTTCAGTGAAGTTTAAAGGGAAGCAATTCTCCTTAACACATTCCTGGAAGCAAGTATTATCCTCATACCAAAATCAAAGAAAGTCCCAACCAAAAAAGAGAACTACAGGCCAATCTCCCTATTGAACATAGATGCAAAAATCCTCAATAAAATACTGGCAAACAGAATGCAGCAAGTTGTCAAGAAGACTATACAGCATGACCAAGTGGGATTCATCCCAGGAATGCAAGGATGTTTCAACATATACAAATCAATAAACATAATACACCATATCAATAAAGCCAAAGATAAGAATCACATGATCATTTCAATAGATGCATAAAAACTTTTGATAAAGTCCAACCCTCATTCATGATAAGAACCCTAGAGAAAATCGGAATAGGTGGTCTTTACCTCAATATGATAAAAACCATCTATGACAAACCAACAGCCAGCATCATAATAAATGGTCAAAAACTGAAAGCTTTTATTCTAAAATCAGGAACAAAACAAGGCTATCCATTATCACCACTTCTATTCAATATAGTACTGGAAATAACAGCCAGAGCAATTAAACAAGAGAGAGAGACAAAATCAATAAGGATAGGAAAAGAAGAAGTTAAATTGTCATTATTTCCAAATGACATGATACTGTATAAAAGACCCCCAAAACTCCATTGAAACACTTGTAGGTGTAATAACCAAATTCAGTAATGTAGCTGGCTACAAAACCAACACTCAAAAATCAATACCATTCCTGTACACAAACAATAAACTCACTGAGAGAGAAACAAGAGAAGCCACACCCTTCACAATAGCAACCAAAAAATGAAATACTTAGGAATCAATCTAACAAAGGAAGTAAAAGATCAGTCTAACAAAGGAAGTGAAAATTAAAATACTCTGAAAAAAGAAATCAAAGAGGATCTCAGAAAATGGAAAGACATTCCTTGTTCATGGATAGGAAGAACAAACTTTGTGAAAATGGCCATTCTCACAAAACTGTTATACAGATTTAATGCAATTCCAATCAAAATAGCATTAGCATACCTCACAGATCCAGAGAAAGTCTTCCTAAAGCTCATCTGAAACCAGAAGAGACCTAGAATAGCAAAGGCAATTCTGCACAATACAGAGGCAGGAAGCATCACAATCCCTGACTTAAAGTTATACTACAAAGCTATTGTGATAAAATCAGCATGGTACTGGAATAAAAACAGACCTGAAGATCAATGGAATGGATCCAAACATACAACCACAACTACAAATATACTTAACCACCACATCTTAGACAAAGGGGCCAAACATGTTCACTGGAAGAAAGATAGTCCCTTTAATAAGTGGTGCTGGAAAAACTGGCTTTCCATATGCCAAAAGCTAAAATTAGACACATGCTTATCACCATGCACTAAAGTCAAAATGGATCAAAGATCTAAATATTAAAACAGAAACACTAAATCTGCTGGAAGACAAAGTAGGTAGAAATCTTGAAGATACAGGGGTAGGCAGAGAATTCATGAGCAAAAATCAAACTGCCCGGGAAATACTTCCCAGAATCAATAACTGGGATCTCATTTTATTAAAAAGTGTTTGCATGTCAAAGGAAATCTATAACACAGTGAAAAGAAAACCCATGAATTAGAAAAAAATCTTATTCAGACAAAGGACTTCTATCTAGAACATATAAAGAATTTTTAAAAAATCAGACTCCTGAAATACAAAGACCCAATCCAAAAATGGGAATCTGAGATGAATACACACTTCTCAGCTGAAGAAATACAAATGTCAAACAAATACATGAAAAATTTTTAGCATCATTGATCATTAGAAAAATGCAAATTAAAACAACACTGAGATTCCATCTCACTCCAGAAAGAATGGCCAGGATCAAGAAAAACACCAATAACAAATGCTGGAGAGGCTTTGGGGAAAAAAGGAACCCTCCTGCACTGTTGGTGGGAGTGTAGACTGGTGTAACCACTGTGGAAATCAGTCTGGAGTTTCCTCAAAAAGCTGAGATTGGAAGTCCCATTTGACCCAGCTATTCCACATCTGGGCATATTCCCAGAAGAATTGAAAAATGTCATACCACAGTGATACATGTGCACTCATGTTTATAGCAGCACAATTTGTAATAGCCAAATCTCGGAAACAACCTAAATGCCCATCAACCAAGGAATGGATAAAAAAGATGTGGTACTTTTATACAATGGGGTGCTATTCAGCTATAAAGAAGGATCACATTGAGGCTTATAGGTAAATGGATGCAACTTGAGACCACACTCATAAATGAAATAAATCAAACTCACATGCGTAAATATCACATTGTCTCCCTAGTGTAAGAAACTGAAAGAGTAAATAAGACACAAAATCTTCAGTAAATATTGTTGAAGGGAAACAAACTGTCCAAATGGGAAAAAATAAATCAGAAAGGGAAAAGGAGAAAAGAAGAAAGGTAAAACAAAAAAGATATAAATTTTTACATATACACTTAAGATAACTAAGAGGATTGTACTACTAATTCTATTAGTTCTTGGAACAGAACAGTTAACATTCATAGGATGAGATCAATTTTGCAAGTCTATATCTGGTAATCTGAGTAACTCTTTTGAAGATAACTATGCAAAATAACAACTTTAGTTATGTTCCTACCATCTTGTTTTGCAAGCCTGTATTGTTATTGTTTTGGGCTCTTCATTATTGTTATTTATTAGTCTCTTTTGTTTCTTGTTTTTCCTGTAGTTTGTTGTGTTTTGTTTTGTTTTTCCCTGGAATACAGAAAGGATAGATGTACATGTAAAGGCTTATACATGCTTAGAATTTCTCCAAAAGGGTTTACAAGAATTGATTTTATTACGTGTGATGGTATGAACAGCCACTTTGAAGAAAATGAAACATTATGGTAGCCGTTGCTGATTCCTACCATCTTGTGAAGCCCAATAATGCTTTTATTCTTTGTTTTGATTGGTTTTAGTCTGTTTTGTATTGTTTGATTTCAATATGTGTGAAAGTGTGGACAGCTATTTTGAAGAGAACAAGAGATGTAACAGTAGCCATTGTTAATTTGCCTATTGTCTGGTTTTGAAGGCCTGTAATACTTTCATTCTTTTGTTTTTATCAGTTTTATACTATTGTGTTTTGTCTGAATTCATTGTGTGTGAAGATATAGACAAGTATTTCGAAGAAAACAAGAGACATTATGGCAGCCACTGTAGATTTCCAGTTGTCTTGTATTGAAATCCCGTGTTGCTTGCATTGTTTTGTTCTGATGTGCTTTGTTCTGTTCTGCTTTGTTTTGTTTTATTCTCTTTAAAATAAAAAAGGGAAAGGAAATTAAATTCAAATAATAGAATGAAAAAATAAAGATCAAAGTGAAATTCAATGAAACCAAAAAATATGACTGAAGATGAAACCAGAAACTGTTACTTTGAGATCAGTAAAGCAGGCCTAAATCTGTCCAGGCTGGTCAGGAGAAAAGACAAAGGAAACAAATTGCCAATATCTGGGATGAAAAATTCATAGGTCTACAGAATCACAATGAACATCTGAATGAGTCCTCCCTATGTGCAATAAGCAAAGTATTTCTGATCTTAATATTTACTTGCAACATTGTACTAAGTCTCTGATTGATGCAACAGGAGATGAGGGAGAGATTAAAGACATTCAGGTGAAGATAACAACATGCAATATATTAACTAGTGTTAATTTCCTATTATTTTGTTTTGAAATTCTACATCATCATTTTTATTCTTTTTGTTGTTTTTTAAATAAAAAAACATATTAAACTTTTTTATTTCAAGATGACAAGGTCATTTATGAGAAAATCTTATGAAATTTATAACAGTTGCTGAAACTTTTAAATTTAGCAAATTTGTAGAAAATAGTGTCATTATATAAAAATCTGTAATCTAGCTACACATAAATGAAAATTGAAATAAAAAATAATTTTAAATATGATATTTGCAATAGAATAAATAATATTAATTGCTTAGGAAAGAAGCTGACAACAGATGTGTCAGATCTCATCTAATACAAAGACTACTGCTGAGAGAATTTAGGAAAGATATAAATCAATGAAGATACACACTATGTTCATGGAACAGAGACTCAATATTGTTAAAACATAAATTCCATTTAATCCAGAAGTCAATTTTAATCCCAGTCAAAATTATAGCATATGTCTCTGTAAAAAATGACAATATGGTTGTAAAATTCATATAGAAGTGTAAAAAATCTGGAATAAGTAAAAAAAAAATGAAAAAGGAACAATATTGGAGGACTAAGAATACTCTTTTAATATATATTGTAAACTGACAATTATTAATATGCCATGGTATTGGCATAAAGAGAACTAGATTAAAGGAATAGACTAAAATTTCAGAACTGAATTCAGACATCCATGGACAACTGATTGTGACACTTTTAGATACATAAACAATTCAATGGAGAAATGTTCATTTTTTCAGTAGGTAGACCTGAAGATTGTATTGTATATGCCAAAAAGAGAACTTTCATTTATACCTCTCAATAAATATTAAAATCAACATAGAATCATTGTTGATTGAAGATGAAACCTTAAAGAATAAAACAGTAAAATATTAGGTCAGTGTATCTCAATTATTTTAAATGTTATGACAATTTAGAGAGCCACTTCTAAGCACAATATCATAGAACTATATGTAAAAGAAAAAAAAAAAACTAGGGATTAAAAACTGTAAGATGGACATCAATAGAATTTTAAAGATGAGTCACAGATTGAGAGAATATCTTTTTAAAGCATGTATTTGGTAGAAGAAAAATATTCAGAATACAAAACTATTAAAACACATTAGTAAAAAAATAAAGTCCTCAGTATTAAGTGAGCAAATATGCAAACAAAATTTTTACTAAAGAGTATATAAATATGTACTAACAACATCAATAGATGTATGAATAAAGAAAATGTGTCATAATTACAGAATGAAATACTACACTGCCATAAAGAAAGATAAACTTGAGTCATTTGTAGGAAAATGGATGCATCTCAGTCCATTATGTTAGATGAAATAAATCAGATACACAAGCTTAAATATTACATGGTTTCTCCTATATGAGGAACAAAAAATATGAATAAAGAATAAATAAAAGTTATATAATAGGAAGTAGGAAGACACACCTTTCTCAAAAGGAAAATGGATCAAGAAATGGAGGGAAGGAAGAGAAAAGGGAATAAAAAAGGGGTTAAAATGTAGCATGTACATTATGTGCTGAAAACATGTTCTACAGATAAAAACATTACAAACCAAGTCAAGCATATTCAAAAGGCAAGTTAACCTGGGAGACATATTAACACATCTAAAAGACCGACAATACCCAGTATTGGGGACAAAGCTGTAGAGAAACTGGAGCTTGAGCAATGTAAAATAATATAATCACTTTAGAAAATACTGTGGAATTTTCATAAAAATTAAACATACACCTAAAATTGAATGGAATATTCAGCTCTTACGCATTTACTCAAGAGATGTAAAAGCATATACGCATACAAAAACTTCCACATGGATGTTTTGAGCCATTTTATTTATAATAGTCAAAATATAGAAATAACTCATGTATCCTTAAAGAAATGAGTGAATAAATTCTATCATAGCCCTGAAATATTACCTATCAACAAAAAGAAATGAAAATCAATTCATGCCAAAATATATATGAATCTCAAAGTGAATATGTTTTGCATGAAAAGTCAGATACAAAAGATACAAGCATACTATATGTTTCCATTTATTAAAAATTGTAGAAAATTCAAATTCAATTACAAAAAAGAAAGCCACTAATATTGCAGAGGTAGGCAAAGATTTCTTGTAATGAAATAGAACCACTGAACACAAAAGTCATGAGAGAAGCAAAGGATAAATTGGACCCCATCAAAATTAATTTTTTCATCCAGAGACAACATAGTACAGTAAATACATAAGCTAAAAATATTACAGGCATTGTAGATCTTATTATAGACTGAGGGGGGATTTTCTTTATAATATAATAATAATTCCTACAAATTGATTAAAAAGGCAAACATTAATTTTTGAAAATCAACAAATGGCACCTTAGCTTAGGAGATAAACACCACATGAGAAAATGTTCAACATCACTGTAGGAAAGTGAACTGTGGCTGTCCAGAAGCTGTCTGTGCTCTACTCCCTGGAGTGCTTAGGTTAGGGATCCTGCAAAAGAGATCTTCTGTGACTGTTATGTGGATCATTAATCCAGTGAAAAGCTTCCTTAAACAGACTCTCAGAGAAATGTCAGAAACAGACAAGGAATATGTGAAGATAGGAAGAAGAATTTGGGGTTACTAGATTACAAATGTAGGAATGCCTGGAGTCACCTGAAGCTAGAACCTCCAGAGCGGTTACAACTCTACCAATACCTTGGGTTAAGACTTCTGGCACCCAGAGCAATGAAAGGTTAAATTTCTGTTATTTTAAACCACTAAGTTTATTGTAATCTGTCAGTGTAGGAAAGGAACACAGTTATGAAGCAAACACAATCGACACCACAGCATGATACCAGCATCACATTCCATAATGGCAAAAATGAAAAAGTGACAATGGCCAACACTGGAAAGAATTTGAGCAAACAAAGCTTTGCACATTGCAGATGTAAGTGAAAAAAATTGTACTACTTTTTTCATTACTGTTTTGTAGTATAATATAGTATAAAGACTTTTTCATTGTTGGAATTATTGTGTATCTTGACAAATGTGTGAGTTACCCAGATATCTGCATTTGTCAAATGGTCAGCAGTCATCAAACCATACATGTAGGACTTAGAACTTTTACTGTATTTAAATCATGCTTTATAAAAACAAACAAAAAATATGCTACAAAAAATAATTGACGGCTATGAAGCTGTGAAAAGAGGTAACCTCCGTAAATAGACTGACTGGACAAAATCATGAGGAAACTTTCAGACATGAGAAAGACATTTCTTCAGTTGGATTTGACTTGAGGTTACTTGGGTGTATATATTTGCTAGAGCATATCAAGCTGGATCCTGACCAACACAACATCGGATTCTAGGTAAGGTATACATCAATTTTTAAAAAATAATATTTTGAAACAAACAAGATTCCAAGTATAGAGAAAAAACAATCAACTAAAAATGTTAGAGAAATACTTTCTATCTGCAAGCTGGTGATGCTGTATGTAAAGAGAAGGGCAGGTAAGAAGAGGTGAAGTCTAAAACTGAAGCAGTTTGAAACCTCACATAGTTGGAAAATAGGTATACTGAGGCAGAAGTGGCTAAAATGTTACTAGAAGAAACGCAACCCAAAAAGAAGATTCACTGTGTGATGACAATTGTAGCAATGTGTTTAAAAAGCAGAAACCTCAAACAGTTGTGGAAGATTGACCTGAAAATTTAGCTTCAGGCTAATTTATCAAGGGTTTTAAATTTGATGCTCCAGAGATTGCACATATTCACAAATCATCCACTCAGTATTTCTCCTCAAATTCAGTTTTTGAGCACCTACAATGAAATCTTTACTCAATGGCACCATCGATAAATAAGGGGAAAAATAGATTTTGCCCATCATGTCATCAAATCTCTTGTGGCAGAGGCTGTGATCTCGGATTTCCAATGACTGCTGAGGAAGAGAACACAACATTTGGCATAGGATTTAGCACATGCATGTACATTCACTCTATCAATTGTGCTAACTACAACCACGTGTTAAATTTTAAAATAATCATGCTGTGTAGGGGAAAAGAGAAAAAAACAGTCTGGAAAATGAAAGCAGGATCAGTGAGAGGAGTTAGCATGAGGCAGTTTTTGCACAAATCATAACAGCCTAACCTACCATGAGGGCAACTGGGATCGAGTGAAAGGCACAAGTTTAAGAAATATTATCAAATAGAATTCATGATCTGTGCAGAGTAAGGATAGGTGAAAGGAAGCCAAAATAGTCAATAATTACTACTAGCTTTTTATCTTAGTTGACAAGTACCTGATAATGTTGCTTGCCAAATTTGGAAGTGTGTGTGTGTGTGTGTGTGTGTGTGTGTGTGTGTTCACATACTTTCATGCACATTTGCACAGAACTTTGAGAGAATTAGTTTAATTAGAGAAAAATTGAGTTGGCACTTTTATAATGTGAAACTAGATACTATAATAAACAGTGAGAATATGAGTACGTAGTTTGCGAAATGAGTCGCAAGTGAAGATCTAGGTTTGGGGTCATCTATAAACAGGAGTCAGTGTTTTCATAAATAGATAATCCAAGGTCTAAATTAAGAGAACTGCATTTATCTTTTGAACAACAGATGGCAGTAAAGTCAAAAGAAAATGTTTCTCCAAGCTCTAGTAAATGAGAAGGGAACAGTGTCTTTGACCTTGACCTCTGCATAGGCTGATTTTTTTACTGTAAATAGTTGCTTTGAAAGATTATGACTCAAGCAATAGCTCTAGCTACATAGAATAGTGATACTTTACCATTTTTTTCATTTTTTGTGTTACAGGCCATTGAACCCAGAGTCTACTCCCTGAGCTACATCTTCAGCAGCCTGTTTTGTTTCCTCAGAGGAAGCTTGCTAAGTCACTAAGCAGCTAAGGCTGGGCTGGAAATTTTGATCCTCCTGCCCCTGAGTCTCCCAAAGTGCTGGAATTATAGGCATGTCCCACTATGTCCAGCTACTTTATGATTCTTTTACTTGAAACTTACTCATTTAAGAACTTAAAATCTAAAAAATTCATTTTCAAAAATGTCCATAAAGACTTTATTTCCATCAACATCCTCTTAATTTGTATTTAAATTTTAAAACATGAAAATAATAATGTATATGTATATATATATATATATATATATATATGCATCACTATTTTATCTATTCACCAAATAGCTGACACAATTTTAAGATCATGGCATTCATTCTTGGAAAACAAAACTCCCATATTTCTGAGCAATATTTTTAAAAATCCGTAAATGAGGGCAAGGTTATTTGACAAATGATATAAATAGGAAAAACAGAATGCTAGTTCATTGTTGGAAAACTAAACATATTTTTTCAGTATGAGGTTGACCTGAGAGTTGAGGCCTAATTTTCAAAATAAGACAAAAGAAGGGAGCGAGAAGAAGTCACTAGAAGAAACATTTGCTGCAAAAGACACCCATTATTTAAAAATGCTGAATGTGCGGAAACCTTGGGTAACTTAATGTGAAAGAGGTGAACATTTAGAGTGGGCTATAGAGGATACCTAAGAACAATGATAAGAAGCCAGATGGTTAAAGGTCTTAGCTGCTGGGTTAATACAGAGAATATTCCAATGGACACTACTGAGGAGTGTAAAGGAGACAGTTGCAAAGCTTCTTCACATTTGTCATATCTGTTTGTCTGCAAGAGATGCCCAGGAAAAAGAAAATAATATAAATATAACAGAGAAAAAAGCAAATTGTCAGAAATACTAGTTTTCAGCCAAGATCATATAGCTGTGGCACAAACCTTAAAAAATTATCAAAGTTCCTTTTATGTCCAGTTCTCTGTTGAAAGAATGGAAGAGTATCATGCCAAAACTACACATGACCCAAAAACATAATCACTTCCATAACCCATAAAGCACCCACTTTTTGTCAATCAAAGAATAAATATTTCACACAAAGTATATCTAATCCTTACTAAAATACACAGCAGCACTATTAAATCATCACACAAATAAAAATAGGACTCTGAATGTGCAGGGACTGAACAAATTGGAAATTTGGGATTTGGCTAACTTCCCCCAAAAAACAAATTTCATATGCACATGATATCCCTCTTACTCCCTTCCTTTCTGTTAATGTCATGAAAAGTCTAAGCAGAAATGAGAAAGCAGAAGATGATGTAGATCCAAATGGGAGGCACCAGAAAACCATAATTTTAATATCTGGCTTAAGATTCACAGATTACATTGGTTAAAATTAAGGCCAAAAACTAGAAAACTGTTGCCTTACCTATCTGGATGTAAAACATACTTCTTTTTTTTAAAGAAAAAATGGACACAGTAAAATCTGAACAGAAAACTAAAAAAAAAAAAAATGGACACGGAAGACAGAAACAAAAA